>BGPR01011748.1:31198-47348 GCA_013235015.1 Araneus ventricosus | reverse complement strand
AAGAAGCTACTTAAGTAAAAACACATCTGCACGGACAACAAGAAACATTATAAAGAACAATCTGCACTGACAAGGAACATATAATAGATAAAAAGCATCTGCACGGACAGGAACATTTAGATAAAAGAACATATGCACGGACAGAATATTTAAAGTGGGTAACGAATATAAATAAAGAACATCTGCTGGACAAGGAACGTATGATAAAAAAAAAACATCTTCGCACGACAAGAAACATTTAGGTAAAAAAGAACACTGGCACTGCTGAACATATAGATAAAAAAAGCATCTGCACGGACAGAACATTAGATAAAGAACATATGCGCACGGACAAGAACATTCAGTAACGCATTTATAAATAAAGAACATCTGCAGCGGACAAGTGAACGGTATGATAAAAAAAAACATCTGCAATGGACAAGAAGAAACATTTAGGGTAAAAAAAAAGAACATCTGCACTGACAAGGAACATATAGATAAAGCATCTGCAACGGACATGCGAACATTTAGATAAAGAACATATGCGTTTATCAAGGAACATTTAGTAACGAACATAAATAAAGAACATCTTGCATGGACGGACAAGGAACGTATGGATAAAAGACATCTGCAATTTGGACAAGAAAACATTTAGGTAAAGAACATCTGCACTGACAAGCAGTAAAATATAAGAAAAAGCATCTGCACGGACAAGGAACATTTAGATAGTACATATGCACGGACAAGGAAATTCCATTTAGTAAATATAATGGTGCACATCTGCATGGACAAGGCGCGAACGTATAGATAAAAAAAAACATCTGCACGTGGACAAGGAACATTTAGGGTAAAGAACATCTGCACGGGACAAGGAAATATTTAGGGGGCACATCTGCACGCAATAAGGAATATTTAGGTAAAAACTTGGCAAAGAACACATCTGCACGGACAAGGAACATTTAGGGTTAAGAACTTAGGTAGAAAAAAGAACACATTCAAATGGACAAGGAACATTTCACTGAACAAAGTAAAAAAAACACCTTGTGTATAAATGTTCAAGTGCATTACTCTGCCACTTGTTAACGTCGCTTCTGGGCAGAATAAACAGATTTTTTTGAGGAGATATAACAAAAGGGCTGTGAAGTGTGAAAATCCAACAGATGAGGAGAGGAAACAAAAATGGGAGAAGTGTGAATCTTTAGTTTATCTATGAAAGGTTTCTGGAACCAGACTCTTCGCTAATTCTAAAACCTATTCGAAATTACATAGTTCACTTCTTTTTCTGAATTATCGTAAGCTCTGACAATTTTATTAAAACTAATTTTCCTTTACCGAAAAAACTAATATCAAAGGAGCCAACACGAACAAATGTCAAGAATTATACCTCGCAATAGCAACCCCAAAAAAGCATGCATTGTTATTATTAGAATATATGTTGAACAAATTTCAATATACATTTCAGAAAGTGAATTGGTGATCAGCCTTTGAGCGGCTTGTTCGGCTAAATGATCTTTCACTATGGCAAAATTCAACCTGTTGTAATTTAAGAAGCCAGTGGTGATGTTATTTTGAAACATACGGATTGAAAAAAAACACTTTGAACAAAACAACAAACGAAAATAACTTTATTGAATACATCGAGACTTCTTATTTTTTCTCAATCCTTCCTCTAAACGCAAATGGTTGAAGTCGCGTCTTCAGAAAAACTAAGAGCTTGATAGCGTTTGCCTTGAAAAGAAATTTCACAAGTTTTTTTTTTTTCGAAAATTGCCACGATGTTTCAATCCCATTTGATTTTAGGGAATATCTAACGAAACTATAAATCGTTGACCGCTTATGAAGGAAAAGTATTGTAAATTTACTGTTTAGAGAATCCTTGCAGTACCTAAATATCACATGAGATTGATATAAATTGAAGGATCGGATGCATTCTGAGACTTTAGAGGAAACTGGTCCTGCATTTGGTGTTTCGTTGGTGGGACGACCTTCACTGTGAGCGTGTTTTGCTTCTAAACCGGATATTAGGCTACCATCTCAGGCAATGGTGTTTTAGAGGCTCAGCGGGAAGACAGAACCAGTTCCTCTTCCTTGAACGAAATGCCCGTTTGCTTTATTTCCCATTCAGCCATAACTTTTTAGGAAAAACTGCTGTAATATCCCTCTTATCACAGCTCAATTACACTACACTATGCAAAATTAGCTGGAAGACAGAACCCATAATCTTTCTCCTGAACGAAATGCCCGTTTTTGCTTTATTTCCCATCTGTGCCATGCAATCCTTTAGAAAAACTGGCTGTAATATCCCTCTTA
Organism: Araneus ventricosus; assembly: GCA_013235015.1. Classification (NCBI taxonomy): domain Eukaryota; kingdom Metazoa; phylum Arthropoda; class Arachnida; order Araneae; family Araneidae; genus Araneus; species Araneus ventricosus. Next base: position 45,059 of record BGPR01011748.1, on the reverse strand, counting down.
CTGATGGTAATTCAATTATCCCAGCATCTTCACTATAAAATTAGCGGGAAATATTTGAAACCCATAATCTTCTTTACAGACGAAATGCCATCTTCGCTTTATTTCCTATCTGTGCTATCCTTTGAAACCGTAATATCCTTTTATCATCTTATGGTCAAATAAGGTATCCTTAGAGCTAGCGGAAGAAGAACGAACCTACAATCTTTCTTCCTGAACGAAATGCCCATTGCTTTATTTCATCGTGATAACTTTGGAAAAACTGCTGTTAATATATATCCCTGAATTGATGGGTATCCAATTATCCTGGGTTGTCACTATAAAATTAGTGGAAGACAGAACCCACAATCTTCTTCCTCTGAACGAATGCCCATTCGCTTTATTTCCTATCTGTGCCATAACTTTTAGGAAAAACTTGGCCATATCCCTCGTTATCATTGATGGGTATCCAATTATCCTAAGAGACCAATATATGTGTAAAATTAAGGGAAGACAGAACCCATAATCTTCTTCCTGAACGAAATGCCGCTTGCTTTATTTATTCGTGCCATAACTTTAGAAAACTGCCGTAATATCGCTGTTATCATTGATGGGCATCCACTATCCTAAGCATCTCATTTAGGAAAAACTGCTGCAATATATATCCCTGTTACTGATGGGTAATCCAATATCCCCTAACCACTATAACAAGGAAGACAGAACCATAATCTTCTTCTTTAAACGAAATGTCATTCGCTTATTTCCCCATTAGTTCGTGCCATAACTTTGTGGTGAAAACTGCTGTAATATCCCTCTTTTGTCATTGATGGGTATCTAATTATCCTAAGACCATCATAAAATTAAGGAAGACAGAAACTCACCTCTTCCTTGAATGAAATGCCCATTCGCTTTATTTCCTCATCTGTGCCATAACTTTAGGAAAACTGCTGCATATATCCTCTTGTTATCATTGATGGTATCCACATTTGCCATCCTAAGACTACTATAAAATTAGCGGGAAGACAGAACCCATAATCTTTCTCTTTCCTTGAAATCAGCCTGCTTCTGCTTTATTTATTCAAAGCCATAACTCTTTAGAAAAAAAAAACTGCTGTAATATCGTTACTGGCTGATGGGTATCCAATTGTCCTAAGACTCACTGAAGTGGGAAGACAGAACCATGCAAACGAATGCCTATTCGCTTTATTTCCTATCTGTGCCATAACTTTAGGGAAAACTGATGACATCCTCTTATAATACGATGGGTATCCAATTATCCAAGACCACTATAAACTTTAGCGGGAAGACAGAACCCATAATCTTTCTTCCTGAACGAAAATGCCTGTTTGCTTATTTCCATTCGTGCCATAAGTAACTTTTAGAAAACTGCTGTACTCTCTCTTATCATTGATGGCATTCAATTATCCTAAGACCACTATATAAAATTAAAGGGAAATATTGCAGAACCACATAATCTTCTTCTTTGAACGAAATGCCCATTCGCTTTATTTTCCTATTCCAAGGCAATCTTAGGAAAACTGCCAATATCCCTCTTATCATTGATGGGTATCTAATTATCCTAAGACCACTATAAAATTAGCGGGAAGACAGAACCCATAATCTTTCTTCCTGAATGAAAACCCACTGCTTTATTTCCTCTATCTGTGCCATAACTTTTAGGAAATTGCTGTAATATATAACCTCGGTATCATTGATGGGTAACTGATTATCCTACATCTCAATACTATAAAATTAAAGGGAAGACAGAACCTTACAATCTTCTTTCCTTGAACGAAATGCCCGTTTGCTTTATTTATCTGTGCCATAACTTTTAGAAAAAACTGCTGTAATATCGCTGTTATCATTGATGGGTATCCAATTATCCTGGGCACCTTTTAGGAAAAACTACGTTATATATCCTCGTTAATATTGATGGGTATCCAATTATCCTACACCTTTTAGAAAACTGCTGTAATATATATCCCTGTTATCATTGATGGGTATCCAATTATCCTAAGACCTTTTAGGAAAAACTGCTGTAATATATATCCCTGTTATCATTGATGGGTATCCAATTGGTCCTGTTCTACTATAAAATTAAAGGAAAGACAGAAACTCATAAATCTTCTTCCTTGAACGAAAATGCCTGCTTGCTTTATTTATTCGTGCCATAACTTCAGAAAAACTGCTGTAATATCGCTGTTATCATTGGATGGGTATCCACTAGTCCTATATCTTTAGAAAACTGCTGCAATATATATCCCTGTTAATATTGATGGGTATCCACCTACATCCTCTAAGACCTTTTAGAAAAACTGCTGCATATATCCCTGTTATCATTGATGGCATCCACTATCCAAGACCTTTAGGAAAAAAAACTGCTGTAATATATATCCCTGTTATCATTGATGGGTATCCAATTATCCTAAGACCACTATAAAATTAGCGGGAAGACAGCGGCATGGAAAAGAATTAATTTTAATTTAATATAATTGCTTTTTAATCGCTTTTTTATAAAAAAAAAGATTCTCAAATGCGATTCTGAGAACTCTAAAAATATTTTCAAATGAATTCTGGTATGAATTGAAATTAATTCGAAAATTAATTATTTAGAAAATGCTTAATTATAAGCTTTCTCAATTTCGTTTAAATTTTCAATTATCAGTGATGAGAGAGAGAGCTTTTTGCTTTTCTTAATATATTCCTGAAATATTCCTCTATTCATTAGATCCCAGGTTTTATTTTAAAATGAAGATCCTCTCAATTCTATGCCATTACCACAAGCTTGAAAGAAAACATTCCCACATTTGATAGAAAGATGTATAATTAAAAGCTGTTTTTGACCTTATTCGTTATAGAGATTCAAACTAAATTAAGTTTCCCTGAATCTATTACAGCTAAAAATATATGCAGAGTATGCGGTTAACCTTTATTTCTTACCAAATTAGTTCGCATTTATGAATCAAAAATAATAGTGGTGCTTATTTTCTTCTTCGGCTGCTATATTAATTACTCTGATCAAAAACAAGGCGAGGAAAAAGATCTTTCGTTTAAAAAAAAATTCTGCTGCACGTAAGATTCACTCTGAGAATTTCAAAATCCAGCACTTTTTTTTCTAAAACTGTTGACATTCTATTTTTTTTAGTTTAAATATAATTAAGACCATAATCAGAAATACTGATGGAGTTCTGGTAATGTCATAATTATAATTAGTTTACTGAAAAATGTATGCTTCTTGGAAAGAATTCACAACTCAATTTTTAGCTCAGATAAGTGTTTTTTTATATTAAAAAGGTTTTTGCTATTGATTCTGATGATATATATTCCTTATGAATGGCATAATTATGATTTGTTATACTTCATTTTTATTCGAATTTGACCAAGGAAAATATTTAAATATTAATGAAAATCATCATTATATATTGTTTAACATATACTAATTTTTAGATATAAAATTAGCATTGAACAACAACAAAAAAATGATGTTCTTGATGTACAATATACAATGCCATACTTATTATTTTTTCTTATTCATTTTATTAGATATCTAAAATGAAAAATATTGAATTATTACTTATAAATTCATCATTAAATAATGCTTAACAGACATTGGTTCTTTTTTTAAAATTTAATTAACCTTTTTTTATTCTACCATTTCAAATTGTATTCGTTGTATATGATTTTTCTGAATGCTAAACTATTATGTTCGCATACTCAATTTTATTTGTAATATAAGATATTGACAATGGAAAATAAATTTGATTTTACTTAAACCCATCATTATGCACTCCCTAACAATATTAACGAAAACGAAGTCTGTCAAAAGTTGTCGAGTTGAAATATAATATAAAATTTCTCGGAAACTATTGATTATAGCAAGATAAATTTTATATCAACTGATCGAAAATTTTATTTCACTATTTTAGAGCTGTTAAATTTGAAATTATAACGACAATTACTCTTTTAAATTTAAAATTACTGAAACTTAGGTGCTCTAACAAAGAAATAATGCTGTTTAACGTCTCGCAGTGCTATGGCGCGAGTTTCATTGTTGGCGACGTCAGAGCGTTACCGAGAGACAGATCTGGGCTATTATATTAGTAATTGCATGTATCCCGTTTATTTTTGTTTGTTTCACAACAGAGGATTGATTTTACATCATTGACTTGCTATTAACTACAGAAAATATGCATTACTAGCTGTTATTTCCATTCAATTGTTCAGGATTTATAATTGAAAGGTGTAAGAATGCTTAATTAGCCAATGCTTTTTGTAAATCATTCAATATTATGCAAATGAAAGTTATGTAATAAAAACCAGGACAACTGTTGCGACGATTTTCAATAAATTACTTCAGCGTACTTTTGAATGTTTTTGAGCACCAATTTTCATATTTTTGTAAATGGCGATTTTCATATTTCATGTAGCGTTTCAGTCCGCTTGTTTCACCCATGAAACATTTTTCTGAGATAAAATAATTCACATCACAGAAGGATATTTGATTACAACCAGCGGGAGTGGTCTCCCCTAAACTTTCTCGTATACTTTCTAAGTGGAGATTCGTAGTGGAGATACTTTCTCCTTGTATACTTCGTATACGAGAAAGTAAAACAAAAAACAAACAAACCTGAAATCAAATATCTGTTGCCACGTTTCAAAAAAATATTACTTTGAAGCAGGCGCGATAAAATAGGCAATGCAATGAAAACTAAAGCGAAAATTCTGCTTTGGAATTGAATTCCCAAGAAAACAATTTATACTACCACAATCGTAACAATTGCAAAAGCTCGTAAATAAAAGATTTGCTGAAATAATGAGATCGGTTTGATTTACAACAATAAAAAAATTGTTAACAATTGATGCTTGAAAACATTATTTATTGTTGTAAATAAAATTTACAACAATAACAGATTGCTACCAATACGCATGCGCATGAGAATCGGATTAAAAGAAATTGAATATGCAATTTGAACGCCTCTTTTTGACGGATTTGGCCCAAACTTTTATACGGACCTACATTCATTCATAACTATAAAACTGTGTACCAAATTTTATCCATCTAGCTATTCAAGTTTTTGAGTTATAGCGTTCACATGACCGCGGACATACAAATAGACAGACTTCCCGCTGACGGATTTTGTCCAAAATTTGATAGAAACCTACAAATTATGTTTAAAGACCACATACCAAATTTCATCCCGGTAGCTCTAATAGTTTTCGAGTTATCGTGTTCACAGACAGACACAGACACACACACAGACGCACACACAGACGCACACACAGGCACACACACAGACGCACACACAGACACACACAGAGACAGACATAATTCCAAAATTGTGTTTTTCGGACTCAGGGAGGTCTAAAACGTGGAGATGCGTCAAAATCTCGAGTTCGAATTTTTTGACGATAGCAATACTTTCTCTTTGTATACTTCGTATACGAGAAAGTAAAAATGAAAATACAGAAGAGGTAAACAATAGTGATAACAATATACCTTTTGCGCTCAACGCAGCAGCAGCTAGTAATTGCATCGACAATATTGTCAAAAATCAACTAACCAATTACGATACAATCAAGCAACAAAAATTATGCTTTAATAAAACTTAAAACACATTAAAAGAAAATAAATAAAATGGAAGAGAACTCGAATGTCGAGCTTTTTCAAAGTGCCACTCGCCATCGGAGTTCTAATATGGAAAAATTTCTGTCAAGGGATAATAAATAGTCAAATAATATTCCCTCTTTGGCCTGAATTTATCCAATAACTGAAATGAAGAAAAAACCCTTCTTAAGGTATCCGACTGCTTTAAAATCGTCGTTTTTGATGAAATTATCAAAACAATTTTATGACTTAATTTTGTAGCATGTTTAATAAGCTTTCTAAAACTGTCTCACTTTTTACTCTACGTGAATTACAAATGGAGTTACAGCTGTTTTATTACCGAACTGTAAGCATTATTTTAAGTTGCATGAAAACATTAAATGCATTTTCTGAGAAATGATATTTTTGAGGAAAACTGTCGACCGTAACAATGATTTCTCAAAACGTTATTCGAGTATTGATACGAAATTTTCTGAGATTGTTTTCTGTAATATGCTTGATGTTGTCCTCTAAAAACTAAGGTCAATTTTAAAATCAAGTATTACTTTTAAGTGCTTAAATATAAACGAAAAGCATTTTTTATGAAAAATTAGTAACTACGTTCAGCTATAGCTCAAAACCATTTTGAAGTTCCAGAAAAATTTTAGAGCATAACACAGATAACTGTCATAAAAATGTACTCCTACAAGGATTTATGTATATTTAGAATATGATTTTGTCTATGGCTGTTAGCGTAAGGCAATTATTATTTAGAAAGCCACAATTTTACAATATTTTCATAGTTTTAAAACATATGCAGTTGAAAAATAACATTAAAAATATATAAATAATTTATTTTTCAAAAATGTCTCCGAACGCAGGCGGATACCTTAAATAAGAAAAAGTTCATAAAGTCTTTTTTAACAAATCCAATAGAGAGAATAAAGGAAGTTATCAACATTAACTTCTGCCTAAACACTACAAGTAAGAATGACGCATCAAAGAATATTTTCGAATAACTTCCAGATAGAAAAGAGTCTCTAATGATTGATTATAAACCATTCCATTTGGACAAATCTTTAACTCTAGATGTTCGTCTGTTGAGAGTCAAGTTGTTCACATCAATTATATTTGACAGAAAAAGTTATTAGCTTTTGGGTAGCAAATGAATTTTCCGAAATTTCTGTCGCTCACCACAGCTTATTAGCATGGAGTGGATTGTTCTAAAATCCAATTACTGTTCCCAGGGGTGTCTGGAAGTGCTCACCTCACCGCCAGCCAATTTTAATAGTTTGTGACGATTACTGTCTACTAACTAAAACAGACACATGCTGCACCTCCTCAACTAATCTTTGAGGTGAAGTAATTCTGTACAAGTTTCTTAATTATGTCTCAACTAATTCAGGTGAAGTTTGAAGGGCTTTTCATTTCAAATATTGACAATTTTTGAAACAACCGGCATAAGTAGTGCAATTTACAACATATCTCTTAAGTTTTCAGCATTATAAAAGAGATAGATTTATACTAAAACTAGCAGTACGCGCACGACATTGCCCGTGGCATAATGACTTCAACAAAATAAAAAAAAAGCCCAAAGTTTTGAAAACGAAATCAAAACATATATATATATATATATAATCTAAATCCAAATAAAACCAGTATACAAACATACAGAAACAAACAAGAAATAAATCCTAATCAAATAGTCATTATTTGAACAATACATCACTTTTAAATAAAATCTAATAAATTGAAATTACTAATGATACCATAAACAAAAATCAAGTTTAAACATTATATTTCAACAAGTGAAAGAACACTGTTGTTATTAAAAATAATGAAATAGGCAATCCAAGTAAATGGAGTTTCCAACAATGAAAATAGCAGCTTGGCTGTGGACAAGCTTTAGCCAGGTTAAATTAATTTTGTTGTACAAACCATCCCTGTTACTCTATCGTTGTTGAAAAAACAGACAGGGTAATTTACCCTAAAATGAAAGAATTTAGAAATATATATATATATATTAAACATATGTATATATATATGAAACAAAAGACAAAAATTCAAAAACATACAAGACACAATGGCAAAAAATAGACAAAAATGATAATAAATTGAAAAATATCATGGCGAGCCGGAACGTCGGAAAGCGAAGCTCGCCTATGATATTAATAAGTGCTTTTTTTTTGCTAACGACTTACAAAAACCGTTAAAATATGTCACCATCCCTTCAAAAAGCACAAGACAATTAAAAATGGAAAAATTCTGGAATAAAAGACAAATACAATGAAGATGATTTTAAAAAATCGAAAGCAAAAATTCCGAATACAAAAGACCTAGAATAAAATTATATAGTAGTATTCACAAAAAAATAAAAGAGAAAAAGGTTTACCACCGCCAGGAATAAGCAAACAGGACTGTGAGAAGCACGAGGAAATGGACGCCAAACCAGTTATTGCTGTTGCCAAACACAGGAAGAAAAGGAGAAAAAGGCTTTGCCGATAGCCCCTGATTCACTGCACTAAGTTTTCGGGAATAACATTATTTAAAAGTTGATTAAACAAAAGCTTTGATATATATATATATATAACTGTCAAAAAGTATAAAACAAATAAATCAAATGATTCTTGGATCAGTAAAATGAAGTAATTAAGATTAGCTGACGCAATAAAATGATCGAGAGTATAACGTGACTTTCGCTGGTACCGCGGATAGTAGAAATGTATTCTGGGAACTGAGAGTAACCTTGGTCGGTCGAAAGCTTCGTCGATTCGAATATGAGAGAGAAAATGTTTTGAACTGATCAATAAAAAAAATCATAGAAAATCGGAGGAAAAAGATATTTTAACCATTCTTGTTTTAAAACAGGGATGAATATTCCAGTTTGTACGTAAAAAATGAAAATGATAGCGTTATTAGAACGTCGGATGCAAGAAAATAAGAGTTGAAAGTTAAAAATATAAAGGAAAAGTGACTATTATTTAACAATTTCTCAAAATTCAGTAAATTATGTTGTAAATTCAAAACAAACTTCATTAAAACGAAAATTGTTCGTTCTGTACAATGGTGCATCGATTGTTTTTCAACGATCGTTAGAAAAGATACTACAGCCGCAAACGTGCCGAAAATGACCCAAAACCACACAAAACATTAAATAAAAAATTTCTAGATTAAATTTTAAAATTCTGGCTTCGAGGTGCATTGGGTCACCATTACGACCACTTGTGTGCCACATTTCATGACTGTAGGTTCGATAGATTCGTCTGAACATCGCACACACGCAAACATTGCCTTTTATAAGTATAGATAATTCTCTGTAAATTCCAAAACATTGTAGCATGATAATGGTTAAGGCTTTGTTCTTTTGTTTAGTTTTCGTCTGGCTTGACAGCATCAGCCGTTGCATTCTCTGTGAAACGATTCCACAGCACACTAGCGGCATGACGTCTGACTGTAATAAGCTTTATATGCACCAGCCCTCTGTACATGGTGGATCTTTGGTTTAACCGAACGTTTAACCCCTTAACAAAGCCGATATTGCCACCACTACCCTGGGTTTTACTGCAAATCCATACCATTTAAATATTAAACGTAGCAATATTTTGTGTTCTTTCCCAAATACAATCACGATATATGCGACGATATTGATAATAATCAAAGTTTGCAATTTATCAGCTAATTAAAGCTCATACTCATTAATAATAAGTCCCAAAATGAATCCTACTGAGACTTAAAGTAATGCGATGTTGCATGGATTCTTATTCTTAATGAAATAATTAAGTTTCGTTTTCTGAAATGGGCTGCACTCTGAGAAATTTCAGCTCATATTTGAAAATGATTGAGGATTTTAATACTATCTTGACCATTCGCATTAGATTAGCATTTATTTTATGCTAGCATTTTCTTCAGGATACCAAATGAATCATGTGTTTCAAATTTTCTAGGATGAAAATTTGGAAAGGGAAACTAAGGTTCATCCCTACAGCACTTCTTTTTTATTTTAGTTTCTATTACAAATCGAGTCATTATATCTTCGAAATGTATCATTTCATTAACTTGGGATTTCCAGCGCCATATTCATGTAAAATAGGTTAGATAACCATATTCATGTAAAATAGGTTAGATAACCATATTCATGTAAAATAGGTTAGATAACCATATTCATGTAAATACTAGGTTATTCAATACTCCATTAAACACATTACAAAGCTTTTTCTATTAATGCCTTTAACTTTTTCTTTGCTATGGCACGGATGCTGTACCAGCAGATTTTTTCTCTGCGTACGGAGTGGTATAAATGCTGTAGTAGAAGATATTTTCTCTGCTTACGAAGTGGTATTGATGCTGTACCGGAAGATTTTTCTCTGCATACAGAGTGGTACAGACGTTGTACCAGTAAATTTGTTTCTCTGCGTACGGGCTGGAATAAATTCTGTACTAGCAAATTTTTTTCTGCATACGGAATGGTATAAATTCTGTACCAGCAGATTTTTTTCTCTCTATAAGGAGTAATACAGATGCTGTACCAGCAGATTTTTCTCTGCGTACAGAGTGATACAGATGCTGTACCAGTAGATTTTTCCTCTGCATACAGAATGGCACATATGTTGTACCAGAAGATTGTTTTCTTGCGTACGAGCTGGTATAAATTATGTACCAGAAGATTCTATTCTTTGCGTACGGGCTGGTATAAATTATGTACCAGAAGATTCCTTTCTCTGCTTACGGAGTGGTATACATGTCGTACAAGCAGAAGTTTTCTCTGTGTATAGAGTGATATAGATGCTTTTCGAGCAAACCCTTTTCTTTGTATGCAAGATGTACACCTATTGAACCAGTAACCCTTTAGTCTTACTCCCTTCCTGGAGCTAATCTATGAGATCTTCAAATCACCCTATAGATAGTACTACTACCCTATTCCATATCACACCATGTATTATGGGTCGTTTTATTCCAAATGCGGGTAGCGAAGGTAAAGCTGCACCATGTGCAGAAGGAAGTAAAATGATATATATAATTACTTTCTATAGTAGAACCCCGGTAATCCGAACACGCGCTAATCCGGATGGTCCATGGAATGATGCAAACCCGCATTCTGCGCTGATCCAACCCATGGATCAGAATGTTATTCAAAACATCAAGCTGGGATATCGCAAGTTGCTTCTTACGAACATTCTCAATGATCCTGTGCACAATGAAATCTTGGAAAAAACACTGAAAAACGTAAACTTAAAAGATGTCGTGTTCATTCTTTCTAACTGTTGGTCATCTGTGTCTAAATTGCTGATCAACAAGTCGTGGGAAAATTTGCTTCCCAATTTTATTGATTCTGAAGTTGAAGAAAATGTGCAAACTGAAGAAATTCAGCTTGCATCACTCATTAAGCAATTACAAAATACGAACCCGATGTGTAATACTGAAGCCTTCCAGTGGGCTGCTGAGGCTGACGACAGTTTGGCTCGAAATGAAATTTTAACAGACGACGAAATTATCAGGAAGGTAACAGCAGAAGATGATGATGATGACGATGTCACCCCGTAAACCCCGTCAAAAATTCTCATTCTGAGGCTGTGGCGGCACTCAACACTTCATTACAGTGGGCTGAAGAGCAACATTTTGAAGCACACGAAATTATGCTCCTCAGACGTTTAAGAGACCGCTCAAAAAAAGTCACTGACTTTTTTGGACACTGATTATGTTCATTCACTTACATATGTAGTAATTATGTATGTACATATCATGTTCATTCAAGTTATCCATACAATGTTAGTTCATACAAATATACCATAATATCTATACATACAATTTTTGAAAAAAGTGTTTTACGTTATTTTTTAAAAACCTCGCTAATCCGGAAATCCCTCTAATCCGGACGTCCATGTGCCTGAATTCGTCCGGATTACCGGGGTCCTACTGTATTTGTAAGTTTCGTATACGAGAAAGTAAAAGATACAACATAAATAACTTTACCAATTTATTACAGAAGAATTAATTCCACCGGACAGGAAAAATTAAGACAAAGTTTAAGCTTTGTATCTAACTCGATAGGTTGCCATAGCAACGAATTACGTTGTTGAGAGACGATATCGTCCGTGCTATCGACTCCATTACCAATTATTCAAATGTCATTTAACTGAGAGAAATCAATTTTCACATCTGCATTATTTCGACAATCGAGATATTAATATTGGAGTCATGTCGGTTATATGTTTGTTCGAAACCGTTAATAATTTTGGTTTATTAGAAATTCTTAGCCATAAATTTCAAATAAGCAGCTGGGGTTTAATGATCGAACTGCCGATTTATAGTGGGTGCTTGAAGTATGAAACGATGGATAAGTTAAAACAACATGCGGCTAATATGATGCCAAAATGTGATGCCATATTGCATTCCTTTGTCAAATTTATTATTCTTTTTAACCTGGCTGTGATAAATAATGCTCTTTTAATCGTTTAATGCTAAAAGAAATTAAATTCATTATTGGCAATCTATACTTATAAAAGGCAATGTTTATGTGCGTGTGTGTGTGTGTTTGTCTGCGATGTCCAGACGAATCTATCGCACTTACAGCCATGAAATTTGGTACACAGGTAGTCGTAATGGTTACTGAATGCACCTCGAAGCCGAAATTTTAAATTTTAATCTAGAAATTTTTTTATTTAATATTTTGTGCTGTTTTGGTTGATTTTTCGCACTCATTTCTCAATAGAATGGTTTCGAATAATTGTACGACGAAAATAGATCAACCATCGGAAAGAGCATGCGATTTCCGTTCTAATGAAGTTAGTTTTGAATTTCTAACGTAATTTACTGAATTTTGAGAATTTTTTAAAAAATAGTCAGTTTCAACATCTAAATGTTAGTTTTGTTTTTAAATTTGTTGCATCCGAGTTTCTAATAACACTATTACTTTCAATTTTTTTCAGCTTATAACTAGAACGGTTCTGTCGGATTTAAAACAAGAACGGTTAAATTATCTTCTTCCGTTTTTTTAAATTAATTTTTTTCTGGGCCGTTGAAAGTTGTTTTTCTCGATCGAGTTCCTCGCACGGCACTTCTTCGGAACGTTGATGCCAATTTTGATTGGCGGACGCGAAGGATACGTCATGACCTTCACCTGAATGAATTACTTCGAATATTATTGTCGGATTTGATTTATATTTTGCTTGCTGTATAATAATCATTTTCACGTTCCAATTTTGTAATATTGTTTTGGATTAACTTAAGAAGGAAAATCAAATAATGTGTATCTTTTTTTTTCATTTTGTTTTCAAAACTTTTTCATGTCATTGTGGGCGGCTTTTTTTTTCATTTTGTTAAAGTCCTGATTCCACAGGCAACGCCGTGCGCGTACTGCTAGTTTAAAATAATTGGCAAAGACCAAGCTGAGATTACTCATCCCCAGTCACTGGATCATTCTAATTTTCATTAACCCTACATACGCCACCAATGGTCATTTGTGTCCCACCACCTTCCATTTTTGAGAGAAATTTTAAACCTACTACTCCACTATACATTGTTAAGGGGGGAACCCTTGACAGAATCTCCCAGTCCCAACCATTGAACGGATTTAGGCAATTTTTATTTCATATGAAAACTCACGATCCCTAGATATGCCATCAATGGTCAACAGACCGTCCTTCATTTCCGAAAGATATCGCAAAAAATACTTTGAAAGATTCTCACCAGATAGACCGATTTTTCCAATTTTTTTCGCCACTTCGAAAATATAGCTACAGGCGATTAATATTATAGAGGGAGAGTTGGTCGCCGAAATCGGCTATAAAAATATAATTTTAAGACAAGAGGTTAAGTGTCTTATTATTCTCCTTGTCTACATAAAAGGACCTAGTATAACCAACCTTATATAGACCTACAAGACCACGTATTAAGTTTCATTTATCTTGGCTGATACGTTTTTAAATTATCGGGCTAACATTCAGACCGACAGATAAACAAGCATGAAGTCTACCATTTGGAGGATTTGGTTCAAAATTTGATATACACGTATTAAGTTTAATTTATCTTGGCTTGCTTGTTTATCTGTCAGTCTGAATATGAGATTAATAACTTCAAAACGAAGCAGTGAAGATTGCTTCCAAATTCGATATAGATCAACGAGACCACGTATTAAATTGCATTTATCTTGCCTGCTTCGTTTTGAAGTTATAGGGCTCATAATCAGACTGACAGATAAACAAGCCGGTAGTCTACCTTTTGGATGAATTGCTCCCAAATTTTATATAGATCAACGAGACCACGTACATTTATCTTGGCTACTTCGTTTTGAAGTTATTAATC
>BGPR01011748.1:7384-18268 GCA_013235015.1 Araneus ventricosus | reverse complement strand
TCCATTAGATGGATTTTTTTCCCCTCAAAAGTGGGATGGAGAATCCCTTTCAGACAGCAGAAAACATGACGACACTGAAAGCATTTCTTAAAACGGACTGTTCTACAAGGAAGGAACAGTTTGCAAAATTTCACGCTCAGTGGGCTTAAGAAAAGGTCTGTTCGATGGCATTTTCCTGTGCAATCTCTCATTTTCATCGACCCGAGATACTTTCATCGTTGAACAATTTTTGATAAATTCCTGTGTCATATAATTTAATGGCAATGTTACTTTCGGAAAGTAGCTTTGTTAACACTTTTTGGTAACCATATTTTACTTTTTCGTATGTCCTTCCACTTAAGGGGGGCATCCTTTACAAATATGGGGATGAGAACAGCCGTATATAAGTGTTAAGGGTCTCGCTTCCTGGGTGGATATAGTATTGGTGGGGTTGAATTCATCACTCTGCCGATGACGGTCCAGATAACAAGATAGTTGCCATTTCACTTTCCATAGCTTCCTGCGAAACTATTTCCGCGCAAACCGTTCGAAACCATTGCCGCAAAGGCTTACATAGAAAGCTTTTATCGAAACTATCCTCACCGAAAGTTTTTTACTAAGTGCCATAGCAGAGTTGCTGAAAGCCTTTCACTCAAACTTCACATTCCGCTCAAAATCGTTTCGAACCATTGCCGCAAAAAAAAATTGACGTGGAAATCTTTTATGAATACCTGTCCAATCGAGCAATACGCAACTGAACGAAGCATCAGTACGGCTTTGAAGAGGGGAGTGAAGAAAGGGGAGATGGCTGGACCACTCTGTAGGAGTGCGGCTTCGGAGGGGGTAAGGGGGTTTCTTTATTTTTCGCGGAAGGAGAGCTCTTAGTAACTTTTTGAAAAGGCCTGAAACAAGCTTGAGGAAAACCTGAAATAAGCTTGTAATAAAAGCTTGGGGAAATCTTACTAAAAACCTTACAGAAAAGCTTGTTTCTTGTTGACTAGCGAACCTTTCCGCTACCTTGCCGAAAGGTTCAACCCTTGTCATGGAAACCTTTGTGACAACCCTTTACCCCTGCCGACGACAAGGTTTCTAAAACATTTTAGACAAGCTTTCTTTGCTATTTGGGGTATTCTTAATGTCTAAAAGTCAAAAGCGTTATTTTTCCAACTGAAAACATAATATTTTTAATAGCGCAGGGTTGAATTTCAGTTTGGGGTCACTCTATGACCCCCGCGCGTCTTAGCTTTTGCGTTCTCTCGGGTAAATTTACCATATAAAATAAAAATGTCTTCTATTTTTCCACTGAAAGTCTAGTTTCCCTAGTTTCCCTAACTTTCCCATAAAGTTATCATGTGCACCCGGTTTTACTACACTATTGGTGTAAAACAGGGAGGTTTGATTTTTCTATAAAAAATGATAAAAATATTCGTGAAACTACGTCTTTTCAGGAATTATATAATGTACTCCGTTAAGCAATGGACATTTTAATAAAATTTGACAAGTTTTATGTCGAATAGTTTAGCTTTAACAGGCCTTCGAGTCTTAGCTACCCAATCTTACTACACTTTCAGCTGGTATTTATAACTCTTTGTTTTATTTCATTAACTTTTGGTTTATTTTGTATTTATGACTCTCTGATTTATTTGGTTCTTATACTTATTTTGTTTGTATCTGGTTCATTCGATGCTTTTATCTTTTTGCTTTAATTGGTATTTATAACTGTTTTTACAGATTCTTTCTGCTTTCTTTTTGACTTGAAAACGTCTTTCCGCTCGTTACAGTGATAGTCGGTCGAACTTTCTTGTGTGACAAAATACCGTCAGATTTGAATAGATAATGACTACGAGACTAATGATGTGAAAAGAATGGTTGACCCCACAACGGATCGATCGTATCTGTAAGAGTTTGTCGCATAGTATTTGTTTTGCCTGTGACGTCATCGTACCAGTGTAGGCGCATGCGCGTGATTGTTATGAATGAGCTTTATGTAAGGTTATAAATAAATGTAGCGTGGAAACGCATTTAGCTTGGAGGTTGATTCTGGTGTTATGTCAAAGAGCTTGAGGAGTTTTATAAGGATCCAAAGTGAGACAATAAAAATATTTATCAGAATATAAGTAAAAATCGGTATTAAATTGAAAATTTCAAACTCCGCATGTTTTTTGATTATAACATGCAGAGTTTTCTTTCGAATTGTACGAAACTTACAGAATACTTGATAATACGTAAAAGAAATGTTATATTAAAATTCAAATTTAAAACTTTGAATATTACGGGAAATATGAGCATTTGTAGTAAATAATGTTTTACTGCTCATATTCGAAATGTATTTTTTTATACTGTCAACAGATGGCGCCATCAAAAGCTGCTATAAATAAAACATAAGAAAGGCGCAGTTCGGGTCCGCGCTGTAGATTTTTGGTGAAAACTTCGGGGTAAAATCATAAAACAAGTATTTCGTATTAATGCGTAATTTAATTATCAGTCTCTTTAAAACAATATTTAAACAGAGCAGTATAATGGTTATAGAATAGATAAGTCACAAGTTTATCGCATGTAGCAAGGGTCTGTGGTAGCTTGTGATTCATCTATTTTGTAACCATTATACTACTATGTGTAAATACTGTATTAAAGAGATTGATAATTAAATTGAATATTAATACGAAATACTTGTTTTATGGTTTTATCCCGACGTTTTCGCGAAAAATCTACTGCGCGGAGCCGAACTGCGCCTTTCTTATATTTTTTTGTATTCTTTAACTCTTTTCCTGCTTGATTACCGTTATCCAAACTAATACAATTCTCTTATCTCACGTTTGTAGTTTAATAGGACCTCGTTTCGAGACATATTGTTATTTTTTTTAGAATTTTTTATTTATATAATTGGTATTATACTCAGTTTTCATTTATTTGTTTCTACAATGAATCTCTGAGATATTTAAACACCACACGTAAGTCTCGAAATTGTTCACGGGATTCCACACAAATATATTGTGCCTTATCGCCAAAGAATAAAAAAGAACAAAGCAATTTAATAAAAAACGGAGCCGAAAAAGAAAAAGGGGATCCAAATTTTATCAGCAGAACGAGACCAAAATAGTAATTTTCTTTAGCAAGAAATATCAATAAAAATGAACTCCGACGAAGGAAAAAAAGTATCTACTTTCTATGAATTCTTCTCTTTTTAAGAGATCCACATTTTTCCCTGCCGTGACACGGACATTTCAAAAATAACATTTATTATGAAGTTCATCTTCAGCCTTCATTTTATTTTCTTCTTTTATACAGAAATTCACCTCTCACGATACTTTCCGTGGAAACTTTTTCCCTGGGTGTGAGACAAAAGAAATAAAAAGGTTGAGTCTTGTTTGTCAAAGCTCGGAGCAGGGTTTTGTTCGTTGTTAGATCTCGGTACATAGACTGCTTTTGTTGCACTACCAAGTTGGTGGATGCTCTCTGAATTCGAAAATTTATTCTTAGAGAATCATTTTTATCTTTCGGGTTGTCATAACTTTCTTTCATTTTTTTCGGCATGTGGAATGCGTCAACTTTTGAATTTTTTAAAAAACTATTGGTGAGAATACACATAATTTGATACTTAAATTTCAAACATTTATTTATAATTGTTTAAAATTGAAGTATGAATATTTTATATATATAAAGTATGAATAGTGAAAAAATGAAGGCGTAAGTTTTAATGAGTTCGGCTTGGAACCAAATATAGAGATTAAAAAATTGGGAAATGCTTGAATAGTCCTTTCTTTGTGACAATTTGGGCAATATTTTGTCTCCTGTTTCATTTCATTCATATCTAGTTTATTTGGTTTTTATAATATTTTATTCAACTCGACTGTCTTGTCCTCAAATCTTGAGATCGATTTCTTACCCACTTCCAATCGAGCTACAGCTTTGAAATTTAGCACAGTGGTGGGTTTCCGGAGACAATACAATATTAAGCAAAAAGATTTGCAATCTATACCTATTTTAAACCTAAAAAAATGATATTAAAATTTTAGCCCAATATTTGGGCGATAAAGTTTGGAAGGTGGTAACCTCACGTTACGTAGAGTTGTAATATCACCAGGAAGCTAACAGAGAATACTTCCGGGGCTGCTCCCATGAATGACGTAATAGCTCGTGTTTCTACGCGTCTTGGATTTTCTTTCTATTAGAATTCGCCAACAACCAGATTTTTTTACTTCGTGTGCATCAAGCGTTTCGCACTCAAGCAAAAAGAGAAAGTTATGTAGATCGATTTTTTTTCTATTATATTGTTGATAATAATTGTAAGTTATCACGTAATATATTACGGATTTATATTTCAGAAAGTTAATGTCATTAAATCATTTTAAAAATTTAATTGTACATGTATATATAATAATTTTAATATGTGATTTATGTTGGAGAATTCAATAATTGAATTTGGTTTATTAGGCCTAACATGTCGTGTGTATTCGTGTCAGCCGTCACTAAAAAATAGAAAATAAAATAAATAAAAAAATAATGTATATGCTTTTATTCATGCGAAAAAATGAACGCAGAAGTTGAAATAATTTTTCTGATTACAATAAAATGCATGGTTCGAATAAAAGCGTGGGCGCCTTTACTTTCTAGGAATATTCCATTTGTTTAAGAAAATATACACAAAATATGAGGTGCTATATAAGGCGCCCACGCTTTTCTTCGAACCATGGATTTTATTGTAATCAAAAAAATTATTTTCAACTTTTGCGTTCATTTTTTCGCATGAATATAAGCTTATACCTGAATTTTTATTTATTATTTATTTTATTATAACTCTCTTTGTCATTTTGTTCATAACCGAATCTATAATATTTAGTATCTATAATCTTTTGTTTAATCCGGTTCACATCTTGTTCATTTCGTATTTAAAACTATTTTTTTATTTGGCTCAATCTGGTTTAATTGGTATCTATAATCATTTTCGTATTTGGTTCATATCTGTTTCATTTGGTGTTTATATCTCTCTGTATTATTTGGTTCATAACCGAATTATTTCGTATCTATAACCTTCTGTTTTATTCGGTTCACATCTTGTTCATCTGTTATCTGTTTATTCGATTCAATCCTTTTTAATTGTTATTTATAAAACATTTTCGCATTTGCTTCATATCTAGTTTATTTGGCATTTATGAATCTTTGCTATGTGTGATTCATGACAGAATTATTTATTATTTATAACTTTCCGTTTTATCCGGTTCACATCTTGTTTATTTAGCATTTGTAACTTCCTGTTTTATTGGTTTAATCTGGTTTATTTGGTATTTTTAAGAACTTTGTTTTATTAAGTTTATGACTGAATTATTTAGTATTTCAAACTCTTTGTTTTATTTCATTCATATTTCATTTATTTGGTGTTTGTGACACTTGGCTTTGTTTGTTATTTTTAATTCTTTGTTTTATTTAATTGATATATGGTTCATTCAGGGTTTATGACTCCTTGCTTTATTGTGTTTTCATAACATTTTTTTAGATTCTTCCTTTTTTTGTTATTTCTAGTTCTTTTCTCCTGCTTATCTAACTTCATCCTACCTAATACAGTTCTCCTAACACATGCATTTTCTTTGATTTTACCACCTTTGAAGACATATTGTTGTTATTTTACGTTCTTTTTCATTTATATAATTTGTTTCGTTAAAAAGTTTCATTTATTTGTTTCCACAATAAAACTCTGAGATTTCGAAACGCAACACGTCAGTCAGGAGATTGTGCAAGGGATTCTACACAAATATATTTAACTTTATCGCCAAAGAATTGTGTATTTATAACATATTTTTAAATTCTTCCTTTTTTTGTTATTTATAGTTCGTTTCTCCTGCTTCTCTAACTTCATCCTACCTAATGCAGTTATCCTAGCACACGCCTTTTATTTGATTTTAGCTCTTTTCAAGACATATTGCTGTTATTTTACGTTGTTTTTCATTCATATAATTTGTTTTGATAAAAATTTTCATTTATTTGTTTCCACAATAAAACTCTGAGATTTCGAAACGCAACACGTCAGTCCGGAGATTGTGCAAGGGATTCTACACAAATATATTTAACATTATCAACAAAGAATATAGAACAAAGCAATTTAATAAAAACCAGAACCAAAACAGCGGGAGTGGTCTCCCCTAAACTTTCTCGTACACTTCCCTAAAAATGTGCAGTATCCACTCCCCACCGCGTAGATAAAAAAAATTCGAACCTACTGTAACCCAGAACCCAATGACTATCAGAAGGGTTTTCATTGCAGATTATAGTGATTGTAAAATATTTAGATAAAGAATCAAATTCGAAGAGATGCGTACCGAATAAAACGCATCTATCCCACACTGCTAGTGCTGCTCTTGCCGACTCAAGGACAAAGTGACGTAATCCGTTCAATAGCTTTAGCATGCACAGAGATTTCTACCAGTACGAATGCGCATGGAGAATCGGATTAGAAAAATTAATTATGGAATTTGAACGCCTTTTTTTAACCGATTCACACAAAAATTGGACACAAATCTACAATCAAGGTAAGAAGGCCACATACCAAATTTCATTTATCTAAGTAATTTTATTAAGACGTTATTGCGATTATATACACCGACAGACAATCAACCCCTCGACATATTTGGTCCAAAATTTGATACGGACCTACAGTCATGATGATAAAACTGTGTACCAAATTGTATTCATCTAACTATTCAAGTTTTCGAGTTATTTTGTTCACACGAACGCGGACAGACTTCTCGTGGATGGATTATGTCCAAAATTTGATAGAAACCTACAAATTATGTGTAAAGATCACATACCAAATTTCATCCCCGTAGCTCTAATAGTTTTCTAGTTATCGTGTTCACAGACAGACATAATTCCCAAATTGTGTTTTTCGGACTCAGGGAGGTCTAAAACGTGGGGATTCTTCAAAATCTCGAGTTCGAATTTTTTGACGATTACAATACTTTCTCTTTGTGTACTTCGTATACGAGAAAGTGAAAAGAAAGTTGGATCCAAATTTTATCAGCTGAACGATACTAAAATAATAATATACTTCAGCAAGAATTATTATTAAAAATAAACTCCAGTGAGTGAAAAAACTATCTACTTTCAATGAATTCTTCTCTTTTTAAGATAACCACATTTTCCCCTGCCGTGACACAGACATTTCAAAAATAACATTTTTTTATGAAATTCATCTTCAGCCTTCATTTTATTTTCTTCTTTTATACAGAAATTCACCCCTCACGATACTTTCCGTGGAAACTTTTTCCCTGGGTGTGAGACAAAAGAAATAAAAAGGCTGCCTTGTTTGTCAAAGCTCCGAGCAGAGTTTTGTCCGTTGTTAGATCTCGGTATATACGGGTCTATTCTGGTACCCCCGGTTGGGGTTGGGAGACATTCACTTTTTTCCGCACGTTAGCAACGGGAAAAGTGACGTCTCTTTCGATCAAGATAAAGTCCTAATCTTCTTTTGTTGGAATTGAAAGTTGGTGGGTGTTTTCTGAATTTGAAAACGTATTCTTAGAGAATCAGTTTTATCCTTCAGGTTTACAGAATTCGAATTTAAATTTTCTTTTCTTCCGAGGTGACACTCTTAAATTTTTGGATGCTGTAGCATTTTGTAGACATTTTGATGATCATAGAAATATATATTGTCTAATATATATAATCATGGAAATATATATTTTCTAATATATATAAAATATATAATGTCTTATATATTTTGGCAATGAAATCGTTAACGCAAAGGAATGTGGACAATGTGCCAAGATATTCTTTCCAGACGGCAACAAAAAACTCAGACAGTTTTTTCAGCAGTTTCCTGCTTTATTTGCTGATTCATCCACACGGGGATAGTAATCTATACTTATAAAAGGGAATGTTTGTGTGTGTGTCTGCGATGTCCAGACAAATCTATCGCACTTACAACCATGAAATTTGGCACACAGGTAGTCGTAATGGTGACTGAATGCACCTCGAAGCCGGAATTTTTAAATTTGATCTAGAAAATTTTTTATTTACTGTTTTGTGTTGTTTTGGTTGATTTTTCACACTAATTTCTCAATAGAATAGTTTCGAATAATCATACGACAAAAATAGATGCACCATCGGAAAGAGCACGCGATTTACGTTCTAATGAGGTTAGTTTTGAATTTTTAACGTAATTTACTGATTTTTGAGAATATTTTAAAAAATACTCAGTTTTGCCATCGCAATGTTACTTTTGGTTTCTAAATTTGTTGCATCCGACTTTCTAATAACACTATTATTTTTAATTTTTTTCAGCTTATAAGTAGAACGATTCTGTCGGATTTAAAACAACAACGGTTAAAATATCTTTTCAAGTTTTTTTAAATTAATTTTTTTCTGGGCAGTTGAGAGTTATTTTTCTCGATCGAGTTCCTCGCGCGGCACTTCTTCGGAACGCAGATGGCTATGTGATTGGTTGAAGGGGAGGTGACGTCATAACCATGAATTGAATGACTGTTAATTATTTTCGGCAGTATCTTAACGTATTTATTCATCTCGCAAACTTAGCTTGCAGTATAATAATTTTCACGTTGCAATTTTTTTATATTGTTTACCGCGAAAAAAAATAAGCGGGAAAATCAATAATATGTATCTTTTGTTTTGATTTTGTTTTCAAAACTTTTTCATGTCATTGTAGGCGTTTTTTTTTTTTTTTGTTGTTGAAGTCCTGATTCCACGTGTAACGCCGTGCGCGTATTGCTAGTGATTTAATAGAATTACCAGAATTAGCTTATTTCTTCATTTTCAGTGGATTTTTTTGGGAGTTTAAAGCATAAAATTTAAACTTTGCGCTCCGTCAATAACTTTCATGCAACCTAAAAGTTTTATTTCCGTAGTGTAAAGGTATTTTAAAGCGTAGAGATTGTGTTTTCAATCTGTAGAGTTCCATGTTGGAAAGAAGTATTGATAGGAAAAGTTACAAATCTTCTTACTAAGTATTCTACATTGATATCAAATAAAAGGGATATTGCAAATGATTATGAGAAGGTGAAAATTACTCTCTAATATTTCTTAGGGTTGCATGATATAATTGAGGAAAACAACCATTTCAAAATTACTAGTAATTTTATTATAAAAAGATAAATTCACAAAATGTTGTATTATATCTAATTTCTTTAAAATATATAGAAATGTTTCCTATATTTACAGCATCGAAATAAATTTTATTTAATTTTAAAAATTGCAATTTCTGATAACTCACGTGTTTCTAATTTGAACAGGAAATAATTTATACTTATAAAAGGCAATGTTTGTGTGTGTGTGTGTGTTTTTCTGCGGTGTCCAGAAGAATCTATCGCACTTACAGCCATGAAATTTGGTACACAGGTAGTCGTAATGGTGACTGAATGCACCTCGAAGCCAGAATTTTAAAATTTAATCTAGAAAATTTTTTATTTAATGTATTGTGTTGTTTTGGTTGATTTTTCGCACTAATTTCTCAATAGAATGGTTTTGAATAATTGTACGAAAAAAATAGATAAACCATTGGAAAGAGCACACGATTTCCATTCTAATGAAGTTAGTTTCGAATTTCTAACGAAATTTTCTGAATTTTAGAAATTTTTTTAAAAAAGTCATTTTTCAAAAATAAAATTTTCTGGAATCCTTAAAACTCTTGCATCCGATGTTCTAATTGCACTATTATTTTCATTTTTTTTCAGCTTATAACTAGAACCGTTCTGTCGGATTTAAAACAAGAATGGTTAAAATATCTTTTCCCGTTTTCTTTTAAATTAATTTTTTCTTGGTAGTTGAACAATATTTTTCCTCTAGCGAAGCTTCCGCTCGCGACAGCTCTCCGGAACGTTGCGGGCAATTTCATTCGCTGACGGGCCAGGGTGACGTCGTTCTGCGAGGAGATGATTTATTTACTCAATGACTTCGATGATTATTTTTAAGCGTGTCTTAACTTATTTCTTTGCCTTTCATACTTTGCTTGCGGTGTAATAAATATCACATTGTAATTTTTTAACATTGTTTTGGATTTAACGGTACTCGGTCGAGAGGAAAAAGAGGCGGACCAACTCAATAATATATATATTTCTGTTTTGATTTCGTTTATAAAACTTTCATTTATGTAATTGTATGTGGGCTTTTTTTTATTTTGTTGAAGTCCCGATTCCACGGGCAAAGCCGTGCGCGTACTGCTTGTGCTAAATAAACCAAGCATAGTCTGAGATTTTAAATTTAACCCGAAATTTATTTGTTTTTCCAATAGAGGAACTAGAATTATATTACAAAAGGAAATATAAATACAAAATAAAAAGTGATTTTGAACAGCAAGAGCATTGCTGATAATGTACGAATAGCAATTTCATGAACCACAATGTGAATCCAAATTTGAATTTTCGAATAACACTCTACATGAATATAAAATAGCTAAATTGGTTAGTAATTTGCATTTTTAGTAAATTCAGTATGCTACTATTTTTGACCTACCAAGGACCAACCTCGAAAAGGTATATCATGTTTTAACTGGACCGTTCAGCGTTCGTCTGTATCCTTGTAAAATAGTTTATAACGAAGTCATGACAAAACGCGATGTTCTATTTTCTTCGAATTTGGCATGAATGTTCCTTGAAGTCATTAAAAACGGTATATGTGTTAGGATATTTATTTTTTGTTCAGTTTCAAGATAGTGGATGGCCCAGTGTTGTCAGTTACTGTGGGAGGGGAGGCATCGACTCTCGCTCTCTGTAGGTCAGTATTTGAACTTGAACTTCGAATTTGCCATGAATGTTCCTTGAAGTCATTAAAAATGATATGTATGTTAGGATATTTATTTTTTTATTCAGTTTCAAGATAGTGGATGGCCCAGTGTTGTCAGTTACTGTGGGAGGGGAGGCATCGACTCTCGCTCTCTGTAGGTCAGTATTTGAACTT
>BGPR01011747.1:0-47350 GCA_013235015.1 Araneus ventricosus | reverse complement strand
AAATACTTCGTTCAGTTACGTATTGCTTATAAATGCGATAATGTCATTAAAATTCATTAATTTTTTAATATAAAATTATTTTTTTTAACTGAGAAAATACTGTGTATTCCCGGACAACGTTTTGTTTTATTTTTTGTGTTTTTCCTCACTGAATTTCTTTTTTGATGGGTAAAGATATATAAAACAAATAGATATTAATTACAAAATAAGGAATTAATTACTTTCTTAATAATAATATTTTATTGCTTATGAATTTAAAATCTGTTTTGAGTATTTTTTAAAGTCTTTTAAGGTGAATCTCATTGTGAATTTTCTAACGAACTTTTTTTTCGGGATTTAGCGACTTCGTTAAATAGAGGGTCAAACTACTTCAGAATCCAATCAGATCAGATAGAAAATTACTTCTTATTCAATTACCAATTACTGAACGCAGAAGAAACATGTTTGCAAGAATCGGTGGTCATTATCCGATATTTTTTTCCTGCATTTTACACGGATCACGCCTATCACTTCCTCCAACAGAAAAATAACGACTTGATATCGTTTTCTGATCTCATTAGAACACACATCGAAGAGAGAAGGGGAAAAAATGACGCTAGCTGTTTAATTTCCATCGTGATGTTTATCGCAGCTCATGATTCTCATTGGTCAATCTGCAATTTAAGAAAAAGTCTCACACTTCACTCGGTTATTTATCGGTTCTGTATTATTGCATGAAACTGATGCGAGCTTTATTTTTTTTCCAGTACGCGTATAAGCAGCCCGCTTCGCCAGTGCGATATTGTGTGGGGGGGACGCTTCCGAAGATTTGCTTCCCTGAGCGTTACGTTGTGAAATGCCGTGACGTCACTCGTTACGTATCTGTCTGAAGGTCGTTCGACGTCATCGTGACGTCGAAGTCACCGCCGTAAGGATGGACAAGGTTCGAGCGAAGCGAAATGAATATCGCGGCGCATTTCTTTTCTTTCGTTTTTCTTCTTTCTCTTCTTTTCTTACGCTTCTGTCGGCAGGTTGAGTGAGTTCATCTTGAGATCTTAATTACACGCCAAGTGATGGAGTATTCGACGACTTCATCAAGGATGGCTCGTGATTTAAATTCTGCGTGCTGTTTTGCTGGGCGGTTATTCCTCCGTTAGTCGCAATCATTTTGTCTATACTTATAAAAGAGCAATATTTGTGTGTTCGCGATGTCCAGACAATCGCACTATCGCATTACAGCAGGAAATTTGCAGTACCAGTGAATCGAATGGTGACTCAACTGCACCTAGAGTCCGAAATTCTTAAAATTTAATCTAGAAAATATTTTATTTAATGTTTTGAATGTTGTTTTGGTTGATTTTTCACTCATTTCTCAATAGAATGGTTGAAATAATTGTAGGAAAAGAAATAGATAAACCATTCGAAAAGTAAATGGAGATATTCCGTTCTAATGAAGGTTGTTTCGAATTTTAAGATTACACTGAATTTTTGGGAAATTTTTTTAAAATATCGCAGTTTTGGCAATCAGAGTTACTTTTCTGAATTTTAAAACTTTTTCGCATGCCGATGTTCCTAATAAAGCATATTAATTTTAAAAATTTTCAAGTATAACTTGCAACGGTCTGTCGGATTTAAAAAAGAACGGTTGAAATATCTTTTCCTGTTTTTTAATTAATTTTTTTCCCTGGTAGCGTTGAACGGTTTTTTCTCTAGTCGAAGCTCCTCCAGCCTCTCGACGTATGGGGCAATTTATGGTTTGAGCGGACGCCAGGGACGTCATAGACTTTTCCTCGAGGAATGATTTTTTGAACTTGATTATTATTTTCGGATTCATTTTATATTTTGTTTTGCTGTATAATAATCATTTTTCGATTTTCAATTTTGTAATATTGTTTGGATTCTTAACATTACTCTGTACTGTAGCGCGAAAAAAAAAATAAGCAGGAAAAGTCAAATAATGTGTCTTTTGTTTTGATTTTGTTTAAAACTTTTTTCGTGTCATTTTTTCCCAGTCCTGATTCACAGGTAACGCCGTGCGCGTACTGCTAATGTTAATAGCGAAAAATTACTCCACGGACGCGTTTAAACTAAAATCATTGAAATGATCAAAAGATCGCCAAGATGAATGGTAAAATCACAACATTATACAAAATAAACACATTTATTTTTTTAAAGCAGTTTTGATTTCGTATTTATATCTCATATCAGAGCCAGATCACAGAACATAAAACAGAAATTCCGAGAACATATCTTTTTTGTTGTGAATTCACATCCGGTTACCATACGGTACAAGTTAAGTGAAACTAAAATAATCCTTAAGTTACACTGGTCTACAGTGATTCCGTGATAACCGACAAATTATAATTTTTTTGACTGTTATTTCAAACAGTTATTTAAATATCTGCAAATAAAATAGTCCCACCACGTACCATTGTTGAGTTAGGGTATCAGACTTATTTTTTTACGATTTTCACAATGTCACATATGGTGACCTAACGTTCCTCCTGGGAACTCTGCCTGTGTAATCTTGTTTGGCAATCCTCTAGCCTACATTGCCATTTATTTCCAGTAAAGAGACGGTTTCGGTTCTGATGTGGTTGTGTATTTTATAATTTATTATATGTTGAAAATAGCAGAGGATTTTTCATCGATCTCGCAAAACTCAGCCCGATAATGTTTGCGGACGATTTCTATTAAAATCCTGGAAGTAGACATTTAACGCAAAAGAAGTGAAAAGGGCTTATTTTCTGTGTTTTTTTGGTTCCAGAGTTCTCGATCAAGAAAACAGGATCTCACGTGTGTTCGAGTTACAAGCTGACTCTCGGTCACTAAATGAAAAGAAAGAGGACTATACCATTTACTGTCCCTATCAGCGGCGAATACAGGATTCGGGTCGGGAGGGGGGGGGGGGGGCTGAGGTCGCAAAAAATTTTGTATCGTAGTGACGAATGTCCAAACCTCATGGCTTATATAAGCAAAACACTTTAATATTACAGGCTTTCCTCTGCAACCAATACGAATAATAAAAAAAAACTATAATACTTTCGATAATTTAATAAAAAAAATTACAACGAAATAGCTGGCTAAAAAATGTTTTCGACCCAACAACGCTACAAGTGGAATGACAGAAAGTAGGAAAATTTTCAGAAAAAAAAAAAGTCTCAAAGCAATGAAAGAAAGCAATGTTATCACGATTTTATTACTATTCTTTTAAAATGAAAGTAGATCAAACGGTTGAAATTTTAAATTAAATCGAGAGGCTGGTTTTGACTCTGGGGGGGGTGCAGCCCGATAGCCTCCCAGTTCGCCATTAGTCTTTATGATGGCGGGGATCATTTGATCATTCTGTCTTACGAACACAGAAGGATATTATTCTAAACAGAAGGGATTGGAAGTAATAATGCAGAAATATACCCCTCATTTGAACCCGAAAGGTGCTTTTCCCTTCACTTCATATTAAGTGGGACTGAGATTTTGCGAAGGCCAGGACTAGAAGGTGGAGGATGTAAACATTTAAGAAGGACGTTCCCTCTATTAAGCGAATAGCAAAGAATACTTTTGGTTAGAACTCAATTAGAAAGGATTGATTTGCGATTCTGTTTCTGAAAAGTAAGTTTAATAAAGAGGAATTAACAACGGAAATCGTTTGCGAAGGTGATAAAATACTTTTTTTTTTGGGGGGGGGGAAGGATGATAATTGTGTAATCCTAATAGAAGAGCTTCTTAAGTTCAACCGAGACTTAGGGTGTCGAATGTCACTCACAATACTCTTCTTGCATTCACATCGAGACTTCTATGCAAAACATCTTGAGATGATAATCGACGAACAATGGGAAAATTCCATCAAGACATCAGGAGTGCGGGAATCCGCCATCAAAGTCGCCACTACTGCTGGTTCCTTAAGAGAGAAGATTTGAC
Source organism: Araneus ventricosus (assembly GCA_013235015.1). Classification (NCBI taxonomy): domain Eukaryota; kingdom Metazoa; phylum Arthropoda; class Arachnida; order Araneae; family Araneidae; genus Araneus; species Araneus ventricosus. The sequence goes on along the minus strand of BGPR01011747.1, from coordinate 43,453 downwards.
ACCACATAAAAGAAAAAGCAACATGTTTAATGTTTTTGTGTTTTATTCAGTCTAAAATTTGTGTATAATCTCAATTTCATCAGTATTCCCTAGTAAGTTAATGCTATTGATAATGATAAATAATACGGTCTAAATGCTTTTCAATAATGATAAAATAGCCGTAACAAACAAAAATGAAACTGTATTTACAATTAAAAATTTTTGGATTCTACGCTGCAGAATTAGTTGGAAACAGTTAATTTCATTTCTGTTACACGAAAAAAGTTTTTTAGTAGACTAGTGTTATAGGTGGAGCTGTTTAAATATTGAATTAAATAGTATTACTATTATGAGTAATACTGATTATAAATTAAATAGCATACATTTAAACAGAATTAAATATTTTGCGATATGAAACAATTTTCATCTACCAATGGTCGCAATGTATCCCGATGATATAAAATCTGTTCCGTGATATGCCCGTCCGGTTTTGATTATTTCCCCCCTATAGCTGCAATGATGAGTCCTAATGAGAACATCAAGGAGTATTCTGTAAGAAAAATCCAAATTGCAATGGTTGGAGACAGCTGAAAGATGCAGACTGCGTGCGTATCTTATTGGATGTTGCGACTAACGGAAGGTTCATTCACTCTATTTGGTACGTGTAGAGGAAGAGACGAATATGGAATACCATTTACATTTGGCAAAATGTTTTATGGAAACTTCATTGTTATATTTATCAACTAGCAGTACGCGCACGGCGTTGCCCGTGAATTCGGGACTTCAACAAAATAAAAAAAAAAGCCCACATACAATTACATTAATGAAAGTTTTAAAAACGAAATCAAAACAGAAATATATATATATTATTGAGTTGGTCCGCCTCTTTTTCCTCTCGACCGAGTACCGTTAAATCCAAACAATGCTAAAAAATTACAATCTGATATTTATTGCACCGCAAGCAAAGTTTGAAAGGCAAAGAAATAAGTTAAGACACGCTTAGAAATAATAATCGAAGTCATCGAGTAAATAAATCATCTCCTCGCAGAACGCGAAAGTTATGACGTCACCCTGGCCCGTCAGCCAATGAAATTGCCCCCCAACGTTCCGGAGAGCTGTCGCGGGAGGAAGCTTCGCTAGAGGAAAAATATCGTTCAACTACCAGGAAAAAATTAATTAAAAAAAGCGAAAAAAGATATTTTAACCATTCTTGTTTTAAATCCGACAGAACCGTTGCAGTTATAAGCTGAAAATTTTTCAAAATGATATCTTTATTAGAACATAGGATGCAAGAGTTTTAAGGATTCCAGAAAATTTTATTTTTGAAAAGTGACTATTTTTTAAAAAATTCCCAAAATTCAGTAAATTACGTTAGAAATTCGAAACTAACTTCATTAGAACGGAAATCGTGTGCTCTTTTCAATGGTTTATCTATTTTTTTCGTACAATTATTCAAAACCATTCTATTGAGAAATGAGTGCGAAAAATCAACCAAAACAACACAAAACATTAAATAAAATATTTTCTAGAATAAATTTTAAAATTTCGGCTTCGAGGTGAATTGAGTCACCATTACGACTACCTGTGTGCCAAATTTCATAGCTGTAAGTGCGATAGATTCGTCTGGACATCGCAGACACACACATACACACACACACAAACATTACGTTTTATAAGTATAAATGAACTGTTTACTAACTGTACACAAAATATTTTCTTTCTATCTTGAGAAAATACAACCGTATTTTAAAATGTATCCGTTTAGTGTAAAATTCTCAAATATCTAAATGGGTGGCAAACATGGAATACCTAGAAATCTTCAATAGAAATGGGCAAAAATGGGGAAAATGTAATTAAATTATTTATTAATAGAATACATAATATAATGCGCTTAACTAAAGGAACATTTGAGATAAAAAAAAATAGTACATATAAATGTTAATCTATAGAACACAAACGAAAATTCTTCTAATTTTTACAAAAATCGCACATGTAACTTCTAGAGTAACCAACACATTCTGTGTGAGCCCATTCTTTAGTGCACTTTAGCAAATAGTTTGCAAATTTGGAATACTATTCCATATTTATCGCCTACTGGACATTTGTTTTCGGAGATTATAAATAAGGGAACGAAACGCGGATGATTCTAGAAAACAATAGAGCCACATAAGCATCACAAACCAAGAAATGAAAGTTAAATGCGAACATAATAAGGCTAAGATGACTTGCCTTAATTTACACTTTCCAATAAACGCAAAAATGCTCGTAATAACCAGCGAATGTGGTCTCCCCTAAACTTTCTCGTATACTTTCTAAGTGCAGATTCGTCAAAATCTCGAGTTCGAATTTTTTTGACGATTACAATACTTTCTCTTTGTATACTTCGTATGCGAGAAAGTGAAACAAACAAACCTGAAATCAAATATCTGTTGCCACGTTTCAAAAAAATATTACTTTGAAGCAGGTGCGATAAAATAGGCAATGCAATGAATATTAAAGCGAAAATTCTGCTTTGGAATTGAATTCCCAAGAACACAATTTATACTACCACAACCGTAACAATTGCAAAAGCGCGTGAATAAAAGATTGGCTGAAATAATGAGATCGGTTTGAATTTTATTTACAACAACAAAAAAATTGTTACAATTCACGTTTGAAAACATTATTTATTGTTCTAAATAAAATTTACAACAATAGAAGATTGCTACCAGTACGCATGCGCATGAGAATCGGATTAAAAGAAATTGAATATGCAATTTGAACGCCTCTTTTTGACGGATTTGACCCAAAATTTTATACGGACCTACATTCATGACGATAAAACTGTGCACCAAATTTTATCCATCTAGCTATTCAAGTTTTTGAGTTATAGTGTTCGCATGACCGCGGACATACAAGCAGACAGACTTCCCGTTGACGGATTTTGTCCAAAATTTGACAGAAACCTACAAATTATGTTTAAAGACCACGTACCAAATTTCATCCCCTTAGCTCTAATAGTTTTCGAGTTATCGTGCTCACAGACAGACGTAATTCCCAAATTGTGTTTCTCGGACTCAGGGAGGTCTAAAACGTGGAGATTCGTCAAAATCTCGAGTTCGAATTTTTTGACGATTACAATACTTTCTCTCTTCATACTTCGTATACGAGAAAGTAAAAACGTGGTAAAACTAAACTTTATAAATCTTACACTGTACCGAGATGCAGTGTATCTCAAAAGAATATATGAACTTTTTTGCGGAATTTTATCAAACTTTTATTCCTGTTTCAAATTATACACGCCTTACCAATCCTTCAACAAACATGCCACAATCAGAGCGAAACAGAAAATGAGACGTCAAATTAAAAAAGAATTGAAATAACTTTCCGCTGTTATAAATGTTTTTATACATAAATTTAAAATGTTTTCTGATTGCATATGATTGATAATGTTCTGAAGACTCTCTAATAATGGCGCGAATTACACAGTTTCTTACGTTTATCAAAATTAAAGGGCATTTCAAATTAATATTTGAGCATAAGCAGCTAAAAACTGCATTCATTTACTGTTCTCCGAAATTTCATTTACGAACTGGAAATTTAGAACTTTGAATTTATGCATCTAAAGATGAAATGCTTTTACTATTTCATACTGGAGGCATCTCTATTTCAGTTTTGATTTTGGAACTAATTGTTTTATCAAAAAAAATAAATAAATGAGCGAAAAATTAAATCTTTCACGACATTTTACTTAATTCGTAATAGTCATTTGTTTGAGTTTTCAGATGTTTTCACAAAAATGACAGTTTATTACGTTAAAAAATATAAAAAAGAGGATATAACTTTGTCGGATAAATAGCTTTATTTACAAATTAGTAACATTAAATAAACAATAACAACTATTTCAAACATCATACATATGTTGCATTTTTTGATATAATTGAATCATTTTAAGTTATAAGCTCTAATATGGGCGAACCAGCTGGTCGCCGAAGGCGGCTGGTATACAATAAAGTACCCGCAGTTAAAGGGTTAACTGCTATCTGCGTGCGCATAAATCGCAGAAGGTATGTGTAATTAGTACTCAAGATTTGTAATAAAGGTATAATTGTTCTCACTTTCATAATAAATGTCTAATTTTCAAATTTAATTGTTCATTTCTACGTTATTTAGGATTATATTAGTACTATCTTAAAAAAACTTTAAAATTACTGCTTTTAAATGAATCTGCATTCGTAGCATTAAAATTGTAATAATCAAAGCTGCTTATTAAAATTTCTATTATACGTCTTCTCATTTATAGGTCGTGTTAAATCAGTCCCTCGAAAGACGTTTAAACGGTGCTTGACTGCATATGCACTTTCTACGTTCTCGTATACGAAGTATCCAAAGAGAAAGTATTGTAATCGTCAAAAAATTCGAACTCGAGATTTTGACGAATCTCCACGTTTTAGACCTCCCCGAGTCCGAAAAACACAATTTGGGAATTATGTCTGTGTGTGTGTGTGTGTGTGTCTGTTTGTGAACACGATAACTCGAAAACTATTAGAGCTACGGGGTTGAAATTTGGTATGTGATCTTTAAACATAATTTGTAGGTTTCTATCCAATTTTGGACAAACTCCGTCAACGAGAAGTCTGTTTGTCTGTCATGTGAACACTATAACTCAAAATCTTGAATAGCTAGATGGATACAATTTGGTACACACTTTTATCATCAGGAAAGTAGGTCCGCATAAAATTTTGGGCCAAATCCGTCAACGGGCTGACTGTCTGTCGGTCTGTATAATCGCATACTTTTTTCCTTTTGAAACGAACTCCATGCGCATGCGTACTGTAGCAGTCTCTGGTAGCAATGCCTGTGCACGCGGTAGGATTACACAACTTTGTCCTTGAGACGGTAACAGTAGAAAATCGGTTCGCATTTAATCGCATGCATCTCTGAATTTGATTCTTTACGTAAATATTTTAGAATCACTTTATTCTACAATGAAAAACTTTCTGATAGTCATTGGATTCTGCATTAGAGTAGATTCGACTTTTTTTATCCACGCGGGAGGAAGGGAAACAGCACCTTTTCGGGAAAGTATACGAGAAAGTTTAGGGGAGATCACTCCCGCTGGTTGAGACAGTTTTGATAAGAGAATTCGCGAATGTTACCGATTTCCGTTGTTTGCTTTCCATTTTCCAATGATCGTTTAAGTATGTTCTCTCAACAACGCGGCACTTTCCGGTACATTTATGGTGCAATTTTTTATGAAAATGGATGGAATTTTCTCGCATCACTATTGAAGTGCTTAAAAATGGGACTGTGAGCTAATTATTTTGCTCTCAATGGCTTATAACGAAACGCCTTCCGATAACTGCCTTCTACAAGCTTTCGCATCGTGAAAAGCCGCAAGAAAACTTTCTCGTACACTTCCCCCAAAAGGTGCCGGTTCTCCTTCCCCCGAGTGACTAAAAAAATTCGAACCTATTCTTACCCAGAGTCCAATGACTATCAGAAGGTTTTTCAATATAGTGATTGAACAACATCTAGGTAAAGAATCAAATTCAAAGAGATGCCTACCGAATATCCGCTCTTTCCGTCTCAAGGACAAACTGACGTAATTCGCTACTCCGTAATGAAATTCCGTTCCTTTCGCGTGCACTGAAGATTGATTCCAGTACGATGATACGGATCCTTTTCAAAAGAAAATTATACAGACCGACAGACAGTCAACCCTGTGGCGGATTTGGTCCAAAATTTTATACGGACCTACATTCATGACGATAAAACTGTGTACCAAATTTTATCCATCTATCTATTCAAGTTTTTGAGTTATAGTGTTCACATGACCGTGGACATACAAGCAGGCAGACTTCCCGTGGACATACAAGCAGACAGACTTCCCGAGGACGGATTTTGTCCAAAATTTGATAGATATCTACAAATTATGTTTAAAGACCACATACCAAATTTCATCCCCGTAGCTCTCATAGTTTTCGAGTTATCGTGTTCACAGACAGACAGACATAATTCCCAAATTGTGTTTTTCGGACTCCGGGAGGTCTAAAACGTGGAGATTCGTCAAAATCTCGAGTTGGAATTTTTGACGATTTCAATACTTTCTCTTTGGATACTTCGTATACGAGAAAGTGAAAACAGAGACGTATTTCAGAAAGTGTTAGAAACATAATATAATCATTGTATTCATAAAGATGAGAACCTCTTACCATCGTATACCGTAAGACCGAAAACCATCAGAACGTGCTATTGAAATGAAACCATATACAGTAAGGCACCGTTTCTCATTTATACGTCGTTACATCACTGTCCCGATTCATGCGTATTCATTGTAATGATAATACACACTGCGCAGAGCTTCGTTCATGCGTCGTGTTCCCCCGCTCTGAAGGTCCTCCTTTCTAGTACTCTGATAAAGATATAATGGTTTCGAAATTTATTCATAATTGATGAATTAATCTTAATATAAATAAAAGTCATTGCGGGTATGTTCCACATCTCCTCCTAAACCAATGGACGGTTTTCAACCAAATTTTGCACACTTATTATTTAAGACAAGGGGAAGACACTTATGAACTTCTCTAAGTCCAAAAGTTTATTAAACAGGCAGTTAATTAAAAATTTACCGTTTTCCCGCCATAACTTCGGAGCAAATTTTTTTTATAATATCAATTTTATACCAACGGTATACTATTTGTATACCATTTTTTATACCATCTTAAAGTTCACATTTTTACCTTTTCAATGATATCAATTTTATTTCTCTGACATTTTCCCATCGAATGTTATTAATTTTTAAAAGTTCCATAATTTTTAAATACGTGCAGACGATTTTGAAATAACGAAGATTTATAGCTACTCCGTTGCTAGGTAACGTTTAGACTTTGAACTAACTCACCTTTATTTCTGAAAATTTTGCTTATTTTTATCCATATAATATAATAAATGCGAAAGTGTGACTGTCTGTTTGTTACGCATTCACGGCAAAACTACCAAACCGATTTGGATGAAAATTGGCAGAGTTGTAGCTTGAAACCCAGGAACGGACATAGGGTAGGTGACATCATGTTAAATTCATTATTTTTGATTACAGATAACAATTAAATGATTAAGAAGCGATTTGCGATGAAGATTACTGCTCTATTTTTCAATCAACTGTCACGTGATTCTTAAGGAATGCGTAAACAAAATGAAATGTCACGTGATCCTTCAAAAAAGCGCAAACATTTGAAATGACTTATTTTTAAAGTCATGCATCACGTGATCTTGATGAGAAAAGAAATAAATAATTAATTTGTGGAATAATAACTGTAAAATAGACGCCGGGACAGAAAACTAATGATAGATATGATATAGTTTCAAGAGTTTTTGGATTAAAATTTAAAAACTAAAGTTAATTATATCTTAAGGAAATTATCGTCCAATGTTTACTTAAAATAAGAGCCTAATTTTGTGGAAAAGTTGCCAAAATTATTCTTTATCGCTCTTTTCATCGACATCCAAGATTTTTTTTGGCGGTTAAATTTGTAACCAAACGATTTAGCTAATTACAATAGTTCCATTTCTAATTTTAATGCTTTAAGAGCTGTTTTTAACCGATTTAAATAGAAAGGATTACACAAACCCAAAGAACACGGAATTCAACGTTTTGTTTACTAAAGAAAGAACTAATTCGAGCTTGGCGCTTGATACAGTTGCCAAATAGATTTGGCGATTGCTTAAATCGGAAGGTTACCGGAAAACGGTCTATGAATCCAAAATAAACCAGGATCGTCCATTGACGTATATGATGTGGTTGTCAGAGTTTTTAGAACAGGAAGGTATATTTTGTCTTATGTATTCTTTTAAACAGTAGAAGCGGATGACATATAGCATGGTGGATGATATGTTCCAAAGAGCAGATGATACCATTGCGTACAATGATGTAATTTACAGTAACGGGGAATGAAATTAGTCGTCCAATTATGTATTATCAACCGTCAGAACTTTTGATTTCCCCTTTCTGCATATAACGAAACATTTGCATTCGTGATCCTTCAGAAAAGTAACAATTCAAATTCTTCGCGCGCGAAGTCGCGGGTAACAGCTAGTCAAAGATAAATTGTGTTGTGCTAATTGGAGCGATGATGAAGAAGTTATTCCACCTTCCTTCAAAGACGCAGTGGACTCCATTGAAAAACTTCGAACTCATTTCTTTTATCAAAAGAAGAGTGAAAAAACATTCAATGAACATAATTCGAATCATAATGGCGCACTTTATACTCACAGACGCACAGCAGGTCAGACGACGGTTAAAGATTTTCAAGAAAGCCTTCCTGCATGCACATGAATCGTACAAGATACTCTGTATAATTAGTACTCAAGATACGCGATTTTTCTCACTTTTATGTTAAATGCTTAATTTTAAAATTTAGTTATTATTTCCATACAATGCTGTATTATACGACTGTTGTATTTTAAAAATTATTACTTTTGAATGAATTTGCTTTAGTATCATTCAATTTGTAATAATCAAAGATGTTTCGGGAAATTTCGATTACAGTCTACTCTCTATTATCCGTTCTCATTCCGGACTCACAAAAAAAATTTAAATAGATACATTTTCACGCTTTTCATGCATGTAGAACCGATGTTGATGTTCGATCGAGAGCTTCATTCCGTGAAACTAGTGAGCCGTGACGGCGAAGGCTAAAGAATAGTTTTTTACTTTCTCGTATACGAAGTATACAAAGAGAAAGTATTGTAATTTTTATCCTCCACGTGCAATCTCTACCGGTTCAACCCCTAATTTTCCGAGAAATGAATCATCCACTTCCTGCTAGCTCATTCTCGTACGAACACGCTTCTTCCTAACACGTCATTTTTAACTTTTTCGTCTTCTTTCACTTTCGCACGTGTTCCCTTAGTTTCTGCGTCTTGTTTATCGTCTGTTAATAGCGTGAAATTTTTTACTGATGAAAATGAGTGGTGTGAAATGAAACGTTTTAAATGTTAAACAAGAATTAGAAATCCTTCAAAAACTTGATAATGGAGAATCAGCTCGTACTGATGCAGAAGATGTACTAAATGAGGGAAATGCAGTTTCTCATTCTGCTGCTCTAAAATCTGTGGAAACTTTGTGAGATTATATGGGACAAAGAGGATTTGATTACGGTGACATCACTGCGGTTCGTAAAATATGTGTCGATATACGACAAGAGATGAACAAACAGCAGAAGCAAAGACGCATAACAAATTTTTTAAAGCAGTAAATGTTAAAAGGAAAATTCCTAGTTTGATGTTATACAGCATGCAAATGCATGTAATTTTTATATTTTTGCACTAATGTTGATTTTTTCTTTAATAAAAAGGAGTTTTCGGATTATCCGTGTTTGTGTATTGTCCGTGTGATCCCTCCCGGTGATTAACCCGGATAATCGGGAGTGCACTGTGCAAACTGAAATTTTAAAAAAATACAGTGAAGCACCGTTTGTACGTCTTTCAAGGGACTGACGTAAAACGACGTATAAATGAAAAGACGTAAAACGACGTATAAATNAAAAGACGTAAAACGACGTATAAATGAAAAGACGTAAACCGACGTATAAATGAAAAGACGTAAAACGACGTATAAATGAAAAGACGCAAAACGACGTATAAATGAAAAGACGTAAAACGAAGTATAAATGAAAAGACGTAAACCGACGAATAAATGAAAAGACGTAAAACGACGTGTAAATTAAAAGCCGTGCGATCGCTCCCGGTGATTAACCGGATAATCGGAAGTGCACTGTATACGTCTTTTCACGTTAGCCCCTTGAAAGACGTGCTTCACACTTCTGTTAGGATGAGAACCTTTTTATTATGTGACGTAAGGATGAGAACATGCTGCGAGGATGAGATCGTAGGCTGCGAGGCGAAGCCAATGCATTAAAGCAGAGATACCCAAACTGTGGTACGCGTACCCCATCTTGGGAATGACGGAAAACACAAAACATTAGAATATTCTAGAATTTCGCTTTCCCCAGTTCGTGAGGAAAACGAAACTGAAAACTGTACGAGTTCGAAAGCCTATTCGTGAAATAAGAAAGAGGAAGAAGTAGATCAGAGGAAGAAAGAGGAAGAAGTAGATCAGAGGAAGAAAGCGGAAGAAGTAGATCAGAGAAAGAAAGAGGAAGAAGTAGATCAGAGGAGGAAAGAGGAAGAAGTAGATGGGAGGAAGAAAGAGGAAGAAGTAGATGAGAGAAAGAAAGAGGGAGAAAGAAAGAGGGAGAAGTAGATGGGAGAAAGAAAGAGGAAGAAGTAGATCAGAGGTGTGAATGTCGCGGCTCTCAATGAATATGTTTGCGGCCCACCAAACATAACAATACGTATCCAAATTTTTAATAAAGATTTCATAGCTTAATTTTTAAAGCTCCTAATTACGCATAATTATCAACAAGGATTCTTTGTTCTCCTGGACTTTGTAGCAGGTAGAGAATCAGCATCTAACCGTATACAAACGAGATCCAGTGCTGTTCACATTTGAAGGTAAAGTTCAGTGAAGATGGGCAACCCGAATTTTACAAATATTTGCCAGCCAGGTTTGAAAATAATCTTACATTGGCGTATGAAATTATTTCCATGTTTGAAAGTAGTAACTGGTGCGAGCAGTTATTTTCACTTTTGAAAGGGAATTAGTCTCCTGAAAGATCCATAATTTCTGACATTCGCTTCAGATCAGTTTTGAAAATAACCACTGCGGACAAGATATCTTCCGAGTTAGAAAAGATTTTACGGTAAAGAGATCCCAAGTGGCATGAAGAAAACCTTAATTAACTTTAACGTTGTTCTTTTTTCATACTGTACTTTTGAAATAATCCTGCATTTATATAATTTTTTTGAGATCACCCAACTCCATTTATATGGCCCGTGCATTTGAGTTTGAGTGCCCCTAGCATTTGAGTTTGACATCCCTGAAGTAGATTAATATCTAGTGATCGAGTCACTATCAGCTCTCATCATGAATTAATGCAGGAATTAACAATGCTGTTTTCCGTTTTTAGGTTTAGTTATCACTATTTTTTTAAAGTGGAATTAAAAGTAAGTCAGAGAGCAATCCTACAAGGTTGATTTTATGAGTTCATTTAGAGTCAAGAGTAGATGAGGTAAGAGTCAATCCTGCCGTTTTATGAGTTCATTGGGAGACCAAGATGGAATGAAATGTAAAGGTCAATCCCTGCAAATTTTTATGAGTTCAATGAGGGGCAGAAATGGAATTAAATACAGAGTCCAAGAAATCAATCCTACAAATTTGCCAAGTACATTGGTGACGAAGATGGATAGAGGAATGTAAAGTCAAGGAAATCAATCTACAAATTTTATGAAGTTCATTAGAGTCTAAATGGAATGAAATGTAAAGTCAGAAATCAATCCTACAAATTTTATGAAGTTCATTAGAGTCTAAATGGAATGAAATATAAAGTCAGAAATCAATCCTACAAATTTTATGAAATTCATTAGAGTTTAAATGGAATGAAATGCAAAGTCAGAAATCAATCCTACAAATTTTATGATATTCATTAGAATCATTTGGCTCTTAAGCTAACTCTAAGCCTTGGTGTTATTAACCAAAACTCTTTTTTGCTGAGGGATGGTTGAGAGGGATATAACTAGGGTTGCCATACGTTCCGTATGTAAGGGATTGTCACCGTATTTCACTACTCCGTCCCGTATTACTATTTGTCCCGCTTTTGTCCCGTTTTCTCCTTAAAAAAGCAATTCTGATTTGTTATTATAATTTTAAAATGACTCGCGCCCAATTTGATAATTATATGAAAGAAGAAAACGATATAATTAAGAAAGTAAAATCAACCTTAAAATATGACTGGGCTGAAAATGATTAGCCTTGCTTTTTTATTACTCTACGTGTTCATTTTATAAGATTGCTTCAACTTCACCGATTTTTCATCAGAGTAAAATACACCGTTATCTCCCCACTTTCTTCACGCTTTGTTTATCGAGCACTCAAACGTCCCTTATCGATGCCTGGCTATTATGGCAACCCTAGATATAACAAAAGGGCGCACTAAAAAATAAATAGATGAATCAGAGGGTGCCTGAGTGAAAAAAATGTTGGGAGGAAAGGAATTTCACTTTATCATGATATTACCGAGAGTACGAAAAATAATTCTTTTAAATTTGTGCACCTCCCCTCGAAGAATATTCGCTACCGAAGCGTCAGTTTGTTTTCGAGGAACTTCTTTATCAGCTTTCTTCTTTTTCCTCGTTTCACTTTTGTTCGTTCTTCTGGAGGCTGACGTCTGTCATCCGTGCTTTTACGCGGTCGCAGTGAACTCCGCCCCGATCGCGGCGGAAAGCGCAGCAAATAAGAGCGACGTAATATTATTTATCAGCGAAACTGGTTTTTTAATGAAGAAAGAAGATAAAAATCCAATTACAGGGCTGCAGCCTCGGCTTCGATCCCCAGAGCTGGAAGGCGAGCGTCGGCGGTTTCTTTTCGCAAGGAAACGCCGTCGATTTGCTCTTCTTATTTTCACTTTCTCGTATGCTAAGTATCCAAAGAGAAAGTGTTGTATTCGTCAAAATCTCGAGTTCGAATTTTTTGACGAATCTCCACGATTCAGACCTCCCGAGTCCGAAAAACACAATTTGGAATCATGTCTGTCTGTGTCTGTATGTCTGTGCATCTGTGTGTCTGTGAACACGATAACTCAAAACTATTAGAGATAGAGGGATGAAATTTGGTATGTGGTCTTTAAACATAATTTGTAGGTTTCTATCAAATTTTGGACAAAATCCGTCGACGGAAGTCTGTCTGTCTGTATGTCGAAGTCAGCTTCATAACCTCAAAACTTGAATACTAGATGGATATTTGGTACACGGTTTTATCGTCAAGAATGTAGGTCCGTATAATTTTAAATCCGTCAAAGTTGTCTGTCGTCTGTATATAATTTACTTTTGAAGAGAATCGTTATCTCCACGCATGCTACTGGACTTCAGCGCGAAACGGAATTTCATTACGGAGTGGCAGATCCGTCAGTTTGTCCTTGAGCCGGTAAGGAGGAAAATCGTTACGCATCTCTTTGAAATTCTTTACCTAGATATTTTTCAAATCACTATATGTAAACCTTCGTGTCAGATTCTAGACGTAGTGAGTTCGAATTTTTTTTAGCCACGCGGGGAAGGAAACGGCACCTTTTGGGGAAGTATACAGTTTCAGGGGAGAACACTCCCGCTGGTTAATTTCGTTATGGTGAAAAAGATGCGCACGATAGACTAGATAGGCTTTTAATATTGAAACCCGAGTCAATCTCCAGACGAAGTGGGAATATTTCAAACTGTGAAATCTCTCTACAGCGGAGGAATGGCTGTTCAGAGAGTCGCAATAAAGGAGCTTCGTGCTTGGAAACGCAGAGTACCTTTAACTACGGGTCAAACTATACACGACTACAACGCCAAACGCAAAAAAAAAAAAAAAAAAAAAAAAAAAAAAAAAAAACGTAGAAAAGCCAATTTTAACATAATTGTTATTTTTGTTTATAAATTAGTAAAATGATTTAAATTATATCTTAGAACCTCATTTAGACAAAAATGAAACTTCACTTTATTAATTTTGCTGGAAAAATTATTAAAAATATAAATAATATCATTCAAAAATGTAACTTGAAAGACAATTAACTTGGCACTGAACTGAACAGCTGATAAAGAAAGACTGAATGTAACAAAAATACAAAAAATATATAAAAACATGAAACTGTATAAAATTATTGGTGAATATCTGTTCGTCTATTTGCGACCGCTGAATAAGTTCAGAAACATGAATCGTCTCTTGATGATCGCCGGAATGCAGGGCAGACTCGCTAAATCGCTTATTGACGACAGCCGGAGTAAAAGGGTTAAACAAGCCCTAATTCGTGATTTCTGATAAAGCAAATTTTAAGAATCTTCTAAAAAAGTACGTTATTCGAAGATTTCTATTCTATTTTTTTTTTTTAAGTTGCAATTTGTGTTCCAAATGAGGGCCTGAAAGACACGGATGAACTCTTGCATGCACCACCAAGTTCACTTTGCTCATCACATTGGGAAAGGAATAATTCATTTAGATTTGATTTCTGACGTTGTTTTTTAGTTTATTCTACTTTTGTTCTTTCTTTTTTTTTTGCCCTTTCCTCTTAATAAAAGATTCTCGATCAGAGAGACGAAAGGAATGAATTCCGTCGGAGTTGAACGGGCGACCACCCCGGCCGCTCAGAGGGGCTTGAGTGGCCATTCCTAGGGGTTGTTTGTACCAACAGTAAAAAAATCAAAAGGAAATTGAATAAATTACATTTGTGGGGGACTTTGAGGTAGACTTGCGTCTCTCCATCGTGGTCTGATGGCGTGTCGGGAAAGGAAAAAACGACGACGATTTTCGCGTTAAAGTTAAACGCTTAGAGCTCCGCAACCAAATAACACAGAGAGTTGCTCGTAGTTTCATTTAACAGAAAAAGACGGACATTGAAGATTGCAGAAAGAATTTTAGAATTTGGAATTACGATTTAGTGACAGTCGAGCTTCAGAGTTGGGGAAAATCACGAAGAATTTTGATGACGTCACAGCTACCGCTGGATTTTAACATATTAATAATTATTTCATTTCAGATGAATTCATTTAACAGAGGAAGGTCATAGAACATAGGTCATAGGTCAAAGTCACATAGAGCTACTTTAGTCGCAGAAAGTTACAGCTGAGTAATCGATTAATTAACTGTCCTTATTAATTATTAATTATTGTTGATTTAATTGAGCTGTCTTTTCCATCGATTTAATTGAGTTGAGTTGGTTTTAGTTTCATTTAACAGAGAAAGGTCATAGAGCATAGGTCATAGTCACATAGAATAACTTTAGTCACAGAAAGTCACAATTGAGTAAGGTAAGTAAGTCTACGCCCTTCAATCCCAGCGGCCGTTTCGCAGAGTCTCTTCTCTTAAACCTGGTTCTAAGCGGTTTCCGTAGGGATACATAAAATGCTACTTCTTTAAATTTACCGTATTTCACAAGGACCCATTTTTAGCACTCAGGTTGAGAGAAAGTGATCGGCACTGGTACTCAAATGAATGTCAAACATGCATTTGATTACTTTCCCGAGTGAAAAGGGTGAAACACTGTTTCATACGAGGAAGACGTAACGCCAAAATTCGAGTGCCCCATACCCAAAACTAATAATGTGTTGGGCTTGATTCGTCTGTCTCGTCTTCGTCTCTTCTCTTCTCTTGGGGCGGCATTCTGTCTTGTCTTCGTCTCTTCTCTTCTGGGGCGGCGTTCTGTCTTGTCTTCGTCTCTTGTCTTCTCTTGGGCGGCGTTCTGTCTTGTCTTCGTCTTTTCTTTCTTGGGCGCGTTCTGTCTGTCTTGTCTCTTCGGGACATTGTCTGTCTTGTCTCTTCTCTTGGCTTCTTGCTTGTCTTCGTCTCTTGTCTTCTCTTGGGGCGGCGTCCTGTCTTGTCTTCTCTTTTGTCTTCTCTTGAGGGCGGCGTTCTGTCTTGTCTTCGCCTCTTCTCTTCTCTTGGGGCGACATTCTGTCTTGTCTTCGTCTCTTCTCTTTGAGCACAGGGACTTGGGGCGGCGTTCTGTCTTGACTTCGTGTGGTTTGAGTGCGTCAGACATTGCATCCTGTGTGTAACGATTTCCATATCACGCAATTTACCGAAAGAATGTTTGTCTGTCTGTCCTATGACAACTATCCATAGTTTCTTTCCTTTGTTATTTCCTTTAAATGAACGATTTTCGCGTCCTGCGATTGACAGATGGTATCCCAGCCTATGAAAATTGTCATCTTAAACTACATAACGGTTTAGTGCAGGGAAAGGGAACACCTACCGGTTTTAATCGAAAACCGGTTTTTTGGTTCGGTTAACCGGTTTCTTCGGTTATTTTTTTGACCCGGTTATAACCAGTTATTTTTTTTCATTACAATAAAGGGGTAAAAAAAAAACAACCCCGGATCGGAAGATATGCTCGATTTTAGGTTCGATTAGATTGAAATTTACCAAGTTATGAAGCTTTGATTTTCATCATCTTAGGCCTCAACCACTTCCTCGAGGCGTCTGTTGATTGGCGGATGACTGAAAGAGTCTTTATGAACAGATAAATATTGGCCAATGGAATGATTTCCTGTAAAAACATTATTAATTAAAAATTTTGTCTACAAATGGCGTTTGTTTTTTTTTATTTAAAAAACCAGAAAACCGTTTATTGTGAGCGGTTTTAACCGCCAGGTTGAACCGGAGATGGAAAAAATCTGAAAAGCCGAAAACCGGTTATTTTCGCAATAACCGGCCATCCCTAATTTAGTGAAGAGGAAGTGCAGGTGGTTGATGTCTGTTCCGTCGCACCCTCTCCTGATGAGGACGAATTAAGCGAAGACTTACTGGGAGTGGATGAAGATGAAGACGACCGCGAAAATTCCTTGGAAGACAGACTCTCATGAGATTTGACCAGCAACGTTGAACTGTGCCAGCGCATAACGCTATGGAAGCGGTGAATTTTAACACAATGTGTGCGGTGTGCGAATTAGATGTAAGCTTGAAAAAAGACGGACAAACCGTAATTGTGCTCATTCTATGTAATATGTATACTATAAAAGAAAAAGTGAACCAACCAACTTATCTAAACTAGTAAGTAAGTCAAATTCTTGAATTACAATTTTGACGTTGGGTAGTTAAAAAAATAAATATAAAAAACTTAAAAAAAAAAACGCTTTTACCAATTAATTAAAACAGAAAACACTAACTTTTTCTCAAAAATCTGGAGGTCAAGACAAAAATCGTAAAAGCGTGAGGCGCTGAAACAATAGGAGAAAGATATAAAACCACAATGATTATCATAAGAAACGAAATGTTATTAAAAATTCATCATATAAAATATATCATAAATAGGATTACAATTCTGACTTACTTACAGCTTTTCTACCTGCGCCTCACGTTTTTCCGATTTTTGTTTTGACCTCCAGATTTTTGAGAAAAAATTATTATTTTCTTTTTTAATGCATTGGTAAAAGCGTGACATTCATTTATGACATTCATTGTGGCTTTATAAGTTTCTTCAATTGTTATCAGCGCCTCACGCCTTTACGATGTTTGTTTTGACTTATTTTTATTTTTATTGAAACATTTAAATTACTGTGTAAAATATTTTAGTTCTCAAAAATACGATAGATGGAGCCACTGAAACCTACCGAATGCAAACGTAATCTTGCGAATTTTTAAAAAAAATGTATAACTGAGACTCTAAAATTATCAAAATATTGCCTTGTCCATCAAGACCCAAAAAATATACAAAATTTCAGAGCTCTAGTGCATTAAGAAGTGAGTGAAAAATCGATCACAAAATTACAACCTTACAAACATACATACATATAAACATGAAACATTTTTAACTTATTAAAAGCGTTTAATTAAAAAAAACACCTTATTCTTATGCTTCCCGCTTACAAAATGTTCAAACATCGTCGGCACTCTTGCAAACAGGCACTCATTCAAAGTTATAAGTCGTTACACAAAGAAATGTGTATCTTTCGTGTGGTATCAGATAAGGAATTGTTAAAATGTTGCTTAATTTTGCTTTGATTCTTGATATAAAACTGAGTGTATGTGCTTTAATTTTAAACTGTCTGAACGATTTTCGATATTTATTTAACTGTGATCGAGAAACATGATCGGACTCGGACTTGACTCAATTCAACGAGTTTCAGATCATTCGAAGGCCGTTATCATTCCGAAATGTAATTTGAAGCAACAGTTGTCGTTTCAATTCTTCAGTTCCTAAATCCAGAAGCTGTACAATTCATTCCGCTTTTTGTTTCGCCCCGGTATGAAGAGCATGTGCCAAGTGGCCGTCATCCAAATGTCTCCTTTGGATGTTTGACTATACAGCCTTTAGTAGAAAAGATAGACAAATCTTGGGGGGGGGGGGGGGAGCAAAGGAGATTGGATGGGGCAATTGCTACAGATGGCGTCACAGAACGTGAACAGGGACGTTCCAGAAGTATGAATTCATTTCAGTAGCGGCGATTGGCTCGAAGAAATGAGGGGCAAAAAATTTACAGAGATCTGAAAGTACCCGGGAATATAGACGAAAAACAACAAAATTTAAAAATTTAGTTACAAAATTAGATACTTTCCGGATACTAATAGTTTTTCATAATTCTTTGTTTTAGGCATCTAAAATAAAATAAAAATTTAATTTTTCCCGCAAAAAGTAGAGGTGGTAACTGAATTTTTCCGCAGAGGTGCGTCTCCCTTCACGCCACTGATTCAATTATTCATTAAACTCTCAACGGGATTAACCTACAACGGACACAGCGCCAATAGTATGCCACGGACAATGAAAAGGGACAAATAGTACTACGGGACAAGAAAGGGACAGAAATGAGTAATACAGGGAAAGAAAAGAGACACATTCACACAGGGAAAGAAAGGACGAATAGAATACGGTACAAGAAATGTGACCGAATAGCGCCATGGTCAAGAAAAGCGGACATGGCCAGCGGGACAGCGAAACGGACGAATAAAGTGCCGCTTATCGATAAAGAGAGCGACGTAATCATAATAACAACACGGACAAGAGCGGACAAACAGGCACCACGCAAGATCGTACAGGGACCTGAATAGGGGTGGCATCACGGGAAAGTTATGCGCTGATGATCGTAAATATCACTACGGAAAAAAAAGAAAGGACCTGAATTAGCACGACGGACGTATGAAAGGAATGAATAGTGAATCGCCGGGTCGAGCCGGACGTACCAGCGCCACGGGACGCTTATGCTGACTAACTAGCAATCACGACGCTGAGCGGACTTAGTACTGCCCAGAAACCGCAAGAAAGGGATAAAATAGCAATTCACGGAACGTAAGCTGAAAAGGATCTGAATAGCACACGGAACAAGAAAAGCGAATAAAGCTCAGTAATCACGGGACAAGCTATGCCGGTCAAAATAGTACCATCGACGAAAGACAAATGAAGTGATTAACGGGAACGCTGAAAGCTGACCGAACAGTAATTGACGGCAACAAGAAAGCGACAAACAGGGGCACCGATGTATCGCGCCGACCGAATAGCAGTAGCGACAACAGCGGACGAATAGCAATTGTCGGGACAAAGAAAAGGAACAAAACAGGGCAATACGTGGTTTGAAAGAGATCTGAATCAGCGATAAAGCGATCAACAGCGGACAAAATAATACATCATGGTAGAAAAGGACATCAATGGAACCACGGGAAAGAAAGAGACAAAGACATGTACTGGACAAAGAAAAGGACGAAGTAGCATGCCCAAGAGGACATGAAAGGAAGCAATAGTGGGACCGAGGAGATAGGATTTAGAAAAGGGACAAATAGTATCCTGGACAAGTAAAGGCACGAATAGCAATTACGGGACGTAAGGAAAAGGACAAAACAGTACGAATATCGCTGAAAGCGACAAATAGTAATGGACTCTGACAACAAGAAAGGAACCAATAGCACACGGGGACGTGTTGAAAAGGACGTCAGTAATACGGGCCAAGAAAGTGAATTTGAACAATAATGATTACTTTATCAAGAAAAGAGACGTAAATAGTGCAATACGTGGAAGCAAGAAAGGGATCAGAATAGTAAAGAGGGACAAGAAAGGGACAAAATAGCACTACGAGACAAGAGCGGGACAAATAAAGTATCACGGGACGCGATAGGGAACGAATCCGCCAATTAATCACGGGGACGTAAGAAAGGACGCAAATAATACTTTATCGCTGAGCGAACAAACAGTAATACAGACAAAGAAAAAGGACCAATATGACACGATCAAGAAAGCGAACAAAATAGCAATGGTCGCAAAGCGCGATCCATTAGTAACACGGACGTTATGGATCAAAATAGCAACACGATCGCCATGGCGACCAAAATAGCAATTACTGGCGATCGGCCAGAAAGCGACCTGCGAATAATAGCAAGGTCGGGACGAGTGCGGACAAATGAAGCAATTACCTTGACAAGAGATCCGAATAGCAATTGCCCGGACGAGAAAGCGAATTGAAGGCACGTCAAAGAAAGCGGGACAACAGCGATATGATCAAGAAAGAGAGAAACAGTAATCACGGCATCAGAAAGACTCCAGTCGACTGATTACCGACGTGAAAACTGGGATTCAACAGTTAACAAGAGCAGACGCTGAGCGACTACAGTGATACCGGCCGCCAGGACGCAAACAGCAATACCGGGGCAAGAAAGGACCACATAACACGAGCGAACAAAATAGGGCAATTGACGGACGTTAAAGGGATCAAATAGCAATCATTATGACGTTGAAAGTGACTTAGTTCAGTACTGTCGTAATTTAGGACAAATAGTAATACGCAAGAAAGGTCGACAAAAATTAAACGGAGAAAGGCGATCAATAGTACAAACGGACAAAGAAAGGGAAAATAGGATACGGACAAGAAAAAGGACGAAAATAGCACTACGGCTACAAAAAGAGACGAATGCACGGACAAGTAATACGGACAAGAAAGGGACGCATTATAAAACGGGAGAAGAAAGAGACAAATAGTAATACAGGACAAGAAAGTGACGAAATAATACGGGACAAGAAAGGGACAAATAGTACGGGACAAGTAAAGTACGAATAGCAATACAGAGTCCTGGTGTGATGGTAAGCATTGACAGTCCCGATTATACTGGGACTCTGCCATTACCACAGACTGAGGTGCAATATGTAATGTTCCATCACTCCATTCCATCCTGAAGTTGTCCTCGTCCAATCAGTGCCCGACGGCAGTGTGATGATTACTATCAATTCCTGCATTTAGTGAGAAGAATCGAAGCATTAGGACTGAAAAAAAAGGAAGTTTGCGGCTGTTTTCTTATAGTTTCGGTGTATGTTTGGTCAGATGTACGGTAGTCAAATAACTAATAACATGATGTTATTTCCCAAGTTATCCCTCTGTGCTGTTTGAACAGTTGCTTTTATGTAACTATGATGTTCTGGCTCGTTTCATTCTTTTATGGCGCCCATTTAAAATGTTGCACGTGCTGATGCTGAAGTCGTACCCGAAACGACGGTCAAGTCGTACCTGATGCGACTTAAGGACCTCTTGCGCAATGAAAAATACATTTAAGAAAGATTATTTATAGAAAAAGAACATTTTTCTTTCCGACTTTTAATGGGGCATTTCATTTTTCCTAATTTTCAAGCAGGGGCCATAAACATGGCAAAACAATCCTGCAACACTTGGGAACAAGTATATTGGGAACAAGCGCAATGGTGATGTGGGCTTCAATGGAGAGCACCGAAAATATCAGAACCCTAAGCCAACACTGTGACGTCACCTTATAGAACTAAATAAACATAAAATATTTGGAAGACCGAAAAATTTATCAAAAGGAAAGGAGGAGATAATGGAGAACATTCTGATTCCGTGCCCTGAAATAAGCAAACGAATTTAAAGACATTTTTTTGTGATTCTTGCAAGTGCTGAATATTATTGTTAATAGAGTAGTTTACTTAAAGAATAGTACTTTGTTTTTCATTTGTTTCTTAGGTACGACTTAGACGCCGCTTTTCTTAGTCGTACCGATGTTATATCTTTAAGATTTGTTTATTCGACAGACCATATGCATTTTTAGGGTTACCATAATTTTTTTATCATAACACTAGCACAGAGTTTGGAGCAGCGAAAAAACATTTTAAGGCGTCAGAATTCAAAGAAGATACAATTTTAATTACGAGGCGTGTCCGGAAAGTAAGTACCGTTTCGTTCTACCGCCACCGCAGCGCTAGTGTCGCAGTCATGTCTCTGGTTCATTGTCTTTTACATGCGCTAGTGAGCGTTCAAAATGTTTAAGACGATTGCCGATCCCGCCGACTGTGAAGTGCGTTCTGTAATACGGTTTTTGAACGTTAAGTCAGCTGAAATTCATCATCAACTTGTAGAGATTTATGGTGAAAATGTAATGACTGATGGAATGGTTAGAAAGTGGGTTCGACAATTTAATGATGGACGCACCAATGTTCATGACGAAGCACGGAGTGGGCGACCTTCTGTTGTCAATGTAAAAATCCGGACTTTCCGGACCATGGCCGGCCTTAATAGATGCGGGGCCCGATTGGAAATAATTTTGGATAAACCCGATCTATTTAAATTATAAGAAATAATACATAATAAATACATAAACAATATGAAATTTTAATAAATTAATTAATTATTTTTATTGTTGAATATTTTAATAATTAAAAAAAATATTAATAAACTTATTTACTTAATACTTAAAAATTAATTTTAAAAAAATTCAAAAAGTGAGATATTTTGTATTGCTTTTTAATGGGTTACATTGTGGAACAGTTAAGTTGCTCGAGTGAATTAAGTTCCTTAAAATGTTATTTGTTCATGATCATCTCATTTAACTAACGAAAACAATTCAGAAATATAAAATTTAAAAAATTACAGTTGGAACTAATAAAAAAATCGAATTATATACGAGGTTTTAACACTTTGTTAAAAGGAAAATCAAGAGACAGGCAGAGGAATAATTCTAATTACTGATTAATTCGAATTAAAAACTTTCAAATTAGCTAAATTCCACTTTAATATTTACGGTAGCTTACACTGTATTTGCATATTAGCATTAGGAATGCACAAATTTAATAGAGAAAAAAAAAAGTAAAAAGCTCCCAAACTTTCTTTCAAGCGCTAGATTGTTGTTAGTGTCAGCGATTTAAGACAGTGACAGTTCATAAAATTTCTGAAACAATTTACTACAGTCGAGTCTCCCTACAACGAAGTCTACCTGCAGCGAATTTCTCCCTATAACGAAATTTTTAATCGGAATGTTAGATAACATTCAAAATATTCTCCATATAACGAAGTGGTTGTTTCCCTATAACGAATTTTTTCAGACCTCTATCTTGTCGATTTTTGTCATTTTTGAAGAAAGTTGCAAATTTCTGCGCGAACAAATCGCTCACACGTGCCTGTTTCTGGAACCACTCGCATTGTTCATTCCAGCGATAACACATAACAATAGAATGCTATGTGGAGGGTAATGCAGTTGTCAGAGGGAGCAACATTTCTACGGGTCAAGATTCCAAGAATCGGGGTGGAGTGGGGATGGAAACAGCAAATGGATATGACAATACGCATTTTATGTTTATCCGTACTAGTACATATTATTCTCTAAATTGGTGAATTGTCTTCATTTTTGAGCATTTTATTTATACAATAAAAATTAGTATAATTTTAATAAATTCGTAATAAATATTGCTTCATTTTTAATTGAAAGTCATAATTAAATATTTTTGAACTTATCGCACATACTAAAAGGTTTATAACGTTTACTTAAATAACTGCAAAAATCTCTGATCTCCGTATAACGAAATTTTCTCTACAGCGAATTTTTCAACTGAAACCAAGCGATTTCGTTATAGGGAGATTCCACTGTATTTTATTAATGTAATTTTTAACATGTAACAAATATACAAATATAGAATGCCTAAGAATAATGTTCTGAAATCAAAACGATACTTGATTTTAATTTGAATAGGCTTGAGTACTTTCTTTGTTGCACTCTGGCGCGGGGCCCTATTTGGAGCAATTGGTCCAATCGGCTAAAGGCCGGCCCTGTTCCGGACATACGGTAACCCTATGTATTTTGGACTTTCTTGTAAGAAAATAGCTGCAATAGTAATATAAGTCGTGAAGGAAGCAAAATTTTGTCCTTCATGTAGTAGAATCTGCAATTTGTACACTTTCATCCATAGGGGGTGCGACTTAAGGGGACTTACCCTATCAGGACTACCCCATTTCCCTTCCGTAATGCGGTGAGCGACGAGGAAATCCGGTCAGAAGGGGGATGAGGACCACTGTGGGCGTTGTTTCGTTATGGGAGGTCCCAGAATAACAGAAAGGGGGAACGCAGATACGGCTGCAAAAGAGATTTCTGGATTATACGTATTTTCTTTCTTTTCTGTAATCCTTTAAGGCTTGCCTAGTAGAATTTTAAGAATGCCTTTTCCTAAGAGATGGCGCTGATGTTTACTAGGTTATGACGTCATTGTTTTCATGAAATTTACAACCTTCTTGCCAGAAAGGAAATAAAGGGTACTTTCTGGCACTTCGGGAGAACTGAAGGTTCCCTACCCCCATAAAAATGCCACAGTGACCCCTCACGTTCTTATATTACAAAAGAGGGGGTCCTGCTTTTTGCCTTTGGCTGTAAAGAAGGAAGATCCGACAAAAGCGTTAGGCCCGGTGAACATTAGCCGATTTGTATCGTTGGAAGCCGTTAGCGACAACCCACCGGAATCGTAGTACGATCTGAGATACATTGAAAGCAATGGGGTGGTGCACATGTGGACTGAGCGATTGTGCCTGAAATTCGGTAAAAACCTCTCGATATTCCAAACGCAGTAGAGTATTGACTGGAAAGAGAGGGCGGCGACTCGCACGGTACAGTAGCAAACAAGTTGAGGGTAAAACGAAGATATCTGAGCTTGTTTCTACTCATTAAGGTGCTGTAAGCATTCTTAAAGACCAATTAGAATACTTGTTTAAGTTAGGAATAGACATTAGTTTTGTTTTTTATTCGTAATTGTCAATTTCCCTTCATTTTTCAGTAAAAAGTTTTCAGAAAATTAAAAAAAGATTTTCGGATTCCTAGAGTTCTACTATAGAGTATTCCGTGAAACTGCAAGTAACGAACATAATAAGAAATAATGTTGCGAATGGAAAAGTTTCAGAATTATTGACCTACATGAATGTTCCCTCGGGGGGGGGGGGGCCCCGCGAGTTCATGGATGAGTGGAGGGTATACCAATGTGGGGTCCCCAATGATCACCTCCTTCGGGAGGAGTCGGGCCGTGGCCTGGTGATAGGCTATTAGGACTCCGGCCTCATTGCTCGAGCTGTCTCAGTGGCTGTCGTTCCCCAGCCACCTGTGTGCGCGACCTACAAGAATGGAAAACTTTTGTAAGCTTATCTTTAGAACAATAAAGAGAAGAAAAAAATTAAAAGCGATTCGAACTTCTGGTCCGAAACAACGCGGTGCGATAATGTTAAAGGCTCGATTCCTCCGTCTTTATATTTTTTTTTTAGAAATTTGCTCTTAGTTTTATAGCAACGATAGCTTATGCACGAAATAAATATTAAATATCGTCGCAACGAGCGTGAATAGGAAAGGCAGAAACTGAAACGATGAAAAGTATAATTGTAGAATATAATTGAATATATTTTTGAAAATATTAAGGTTAGAAAAAAAAAATTGTACTGAAATAAAAAAATTGGTAGAAAAAAATAAAAAAAAAAAAAAAATAAAAAAAATTTTTTTTTTTTTTTTTTTGGCAAAAATGGTTTTTGCGCGACAATATACCCAAAAGTTATTGACAAAAAAACTTTAAAATTTCAGTTAGTTTTTAATTAACTAGAAATATAATTAAAATTTTGAAAAATTCTCAGCTATAGGCCCAACGGCCTTGCCCTGTTGAACGTATGCGTATCTAGGATTTAGCTTGCAGATCAAGATACAACTCACTCTTCTTGGCTTGAGAGCTTGCCTTTATACTTTTCAACAGGAAGTGACTTCATTATGTAGGAAGTGACGTAATCTCTAGAAAGTTCAGGAAACCAGTAGAAATAGGTGGAAAGCTCGAGGTCCTTCTAGAAAATTCCCTTTGTCGCCAACTTTGACGCCAAGTCGCCAAAATGGTCGCCAAAGACGTCAGAATGCAATATTAAATGTTGCTCATGCTCATGTTGCACTTGGAAAAGTCTATTGCATATGCTATCACTCTTTTAAAATTGTTTGATGTTTTTTTAAGATGATACCTTTCTGTGCGGATGCAGTCAAAAACATCCCCTATTTTCCTGCAGATACAAAGTGCTGAATTAAGGATTTTGAAACGTTTAAGATAGTAAGGAAATAGTCCAAGGAATAATTTCCCTTAATTTTTGCGGTTCCGGCACTTCGGCGACGAAAAAGCATTCAACATTTTTTATGCTTATTGACACGGATGTAGCTATTTAAATCATAGAGAAATTTAATAATCTCTTGCACTTGGCATGTTCTTCCGTTCACGCGTCAAAACGCTTTTCTGCTTAGTTGTGGAAGTGCATAAAGTGCGTGCTCCTTTTTGCATAGGGGTAGATTAAACACATGCGCATAATAATGCAATGGCAAAATTGTATAATTATAATGCTGTATATATTTCCGTAACAAGTTGAGGAAGAAAAATTAAGCAGATTGGATGCATTAACAGATCACAAAATTATTATATGCAAGTCGAAGAATCAATAAAAATGAGTTTCAAACGCATTGAAGAATGCTAATTTTTTTGCTTTTTCTTTTTGAATTGCGTAATATAACGGAAATAACGCTTCATAAAATTATTCTTTAATCCTTCTTTTATATAACATTCTTTTCTAACAAAGGGAAGCGGTTGTTCTATGTTTTTAACCTTATTTGCTGTTAACTGCTCTCCGTTATCGGTTGTCTCTTCCTAAAATTTGAAATGTTACGACTTGTTTTGCACCTCTTTCTCAAGTCAGCTTTCTTAAAAGGTGTATAAGGATCATATCCTTTATGTCCTGATCCTTATTTACCTATATCATCCTTATGCAATTGCGAGCCCAATTCTTCTGCTCACTTAGCGCTGTCTCGGAAAGTAACTTTTCATTGAGGACATTTCTTTCTCCATTGGTGAATGGAGTTTATTATGGAGATCTTTAAAATTTCGAAAGTAGGAGGTGATATTAGTGGCGTGATGGTTTCTGCCATTTGTCATTATGATTTCCATTATCTTCATATTTTCACAGTATCATTTAACTTGACTTTTGTCCTGTTTGTGAAAATTGAATTTTAAAACTCATTTTGCATTCACTTACTGATGTGTTTTGAAATTTTGTATAATTGCATGTTCTTGATGACAGTACGCTATTTTAATATTTTCAGAACTTGGCCATCCATTGATTGCTTGACATAATTAAACTTTCGTTCCATAATTCGAGGAAAATGATTACAAGACCTATAATACTTATAATAATAAATTTTAAATAAAAGATTAAAAATTAGAAAATAATAAATTCGGTGAGACCTGTGTATAACGATACTGTCTCTAACGATAAACCTGCCTTTAACGACATTTTCTATGCTCCTATTAACTCCGACATTCCTATTAGATCAATGTATTTTGAACCTGTCTATAACGATAACTTGACCTCTTTAAAAAGCTGCTATAGAACAATCCCGATTTTTCCCCCTCGGAAAACGATACCTTATGGTCAAGAATGTCAGATAACAGGGGAATCGGGGGGAGAGGTCTAGAAACCGGAGCCTCTTATTGCAGCAGGGGGATTCGGGGGGTAGCGATTGAAATGTGCACAGAATGTTTGATGTCTCTAACTCCTAGTGCGCACTAATCTGTTAATTCGCCTATAGAACTTCGAACTGACCACTTGTTCCATGACATTTACATTTCATGTGTTAACAACTTGAATCATTGCGGCGTAAAACATTGGCATTTAAAGAAAGACTCCAAATAATTTCGGAAATCCATGAAGAACTAAAGCAAGTTGATGCTGCTAAAAACATGAGAATTTGTAGGGAATTTCTACTTCTTTTGAAGAAAAAAAGCAAAAAGCAATGGAGATGCTGTGGAAAAAGTAAACTTGACAGCAAACGAAAAGGATTTAAAGGTGCTGTAAACGACGATGCTGACAAAGTTTTTAACTAAAATTTTCATTTCTAAATACTGAAAAAAAGGTTTTAATATAAATTTTATATTTGTATATAAAATTGCATATTTTATACGTTTATATATTACAATTTTATATCGGCGATTATTTGTAAGATGAATCAATAAACGCAATAAAATATGTCAGCATATTAATGCATGCACACGCGCAAATTTCTCAAACTGTCTATAACAATGGATTTTCTAAGTTCCTACGATATCGTTATAGACAGGTTTTAATGTAGAAGGAAATCTTCTATATAGCGCAATTATGGAAATGTAGTTTTAACGTGATTCACACACCAAAACGCCACAGAAAACGTTGTATGGGAGATCCTCTATATCTCGGTAACTGCATATGTTAAAAACGTAACTAATGTCTTATTTTAGAGATAAAGGGTAACAACAGAAGTTACAAAAAAATTATTAAATTATGTCTCTTACTTTTCATACCATCGACCGATCCTACACAGAATTGTAACATATCCACGGACGATTGAAGAATTCAAAACAAAAAAATTGACATTGTAATATATTTTATTAAGAAATAAAACAATTTTCATTGTATCCTTAGTTTTATTTCATTTCGCCAATTTTCCATTCACGCGAGTAAAGTAGTCCTACTCCTTTAACATCAGCGGCTGTTTGAAAAAGACGGCCTCCCGTCATTTTTTCATTCTTTTTTTCACCAACATTTATTTATTAGTATTCTCTTAACTCGATTTACTTTCATAAAAATACACTGGAATCTCCCTATAACGAAATCGCTTGGTTCCAGTGTAAAAATTCGCTATAGAGAAAATTTCGTTATACAGAGATTAGAGATTTTTGCAGTTATTTAAGTAAATGTTACAAACCTTTTAGTACGTGCGATAAGTTCAAAAATATTTAATTATGACTTTCAATTAAAAATAAAGCAATATTTATTATAAATTTGTAATAATTATACTAATTTTTATTGTATAAATAAAATGCTGAAAAGTGAAGGCAATTCTCCAATTTAGAGAATAATATGTACTAGTATGGTTAAACATAAAAAGCGTATTGTCACATCCATTTGCTGTTTTCACCCCGATTCTTGGAATTTTGACCCGTAGAAATGTTGCTCTCTCTGTAGAAACCCAGGTCCCCACAACTGCATTACCCTTCACATAGCATTCTATTGTTATGTGTTATCGCTGGAATGAACAATGCGAGTGGTTGCAGAAACAGGCACGTGTGAGCGATTTGTTTGCACAGAAAGTAGCAACTTTCTTCAAAAATCGAAAAGATAAAGGTCTGAAAAAATTCGTTATAGGGAGACAACCACTTCGTTATATGGAGAATATTTTGAATTTTATTATTCCGATTAAAAATTTCGTTATAGGGAGAAATTCGCTGTAGGGAGACTTCGTTGTAGGGAGACTCTACTGTATATCGTATTCCACGAAGTTCCCGTTCAATAATTTTTTGCACTGAAGAGTTTAGTGGTGTCTGCAAAGCTCTCCTCAAAGTGTTCCTATCAATGTCTCGGGAACATAGAAATGAATGTTACATAGGTATTTGAGGTTTTAATAAAACAAAAGATAGTTTTTAAAATTATTATTAACATACATGAAACAAGTAAAGCTAACTAAAAGTGTTTAAACAGAAAAAACACAAATATAATAATAGGCTAAACCAACTAATTTAAGTGGCAAATGAAAAAAATTTAAATAAAAAAAAGAATAGTTATCTCCTGGTTCAATTTCATAAGAATCAATTGCATCAGCAATGCTGAAATAAACCATTATTTTTAAAAATATGTGAGGAGTTTAAAAAAAAAAAACGGTTTTCGAACGTGTTTTTTTTTCTTTCTTTTTTTTGTCTCTTTTCTTTGTCATGCAATGTATTTCAGCTTGTCGCGATGAAGACCAGACAGAAAAGTTGCGAAGAATTACTGCGAAAACTACTTTTAAATGAAAACGATTGTTAATATTTTAGTCTGGATTAGAACTATTTCCCGCGCTGAAAACGATTCCGCTTCAATGGAAGCAGGTGTTATTTTACTCTAGTTCAACAAGTGTCTCATAGAAGATGTTATGTGCCCTTAACATGTTCTTCCACTACGAAGAAGCAAGAGACCGTTCACTTAACATGTTCATCCACTGAAAACTTCATTATTTTTTTACTTTACAGATTTAATGTACTTCCTGTATTTAAATTAGACTTTAACATGCTCTTCTGCCCAATTATCTCAATTTTTTTAAATAACATGTTCATCCACTCAGCTCTTCAATTTTAACTCAAGGGAAAAGAAAATAACTTGATGGCATTCGAGGAAAATTTCTGTGGCAAATGCATGATTAAGCACGATTATGAAAATAAAAGTGAATAAATAAATTGTACGCTTTTGCATATTATTTGCATTTTTGGTCATGTTCGAGGGGGAAAAAATTGAGCAGAAGTTTCTTAGAAACAAATTAAATGGAGATTTTAGAAATAAGAACACAAAAAAATAAAGGATCAGAATTTGATAACTGGTTTGAATTTTTGAGAATTCAGTCTGAGGAAATGTTTCGTTTAATAAATGTAGTCATCTGCTAACGTCAGCAATCTTTTAAAAAATGACGATGCATAAAGTTTATTATCATCTATTTATTATTTCCTTATATATAATTAAATGTTTTTGTTCTGCTTGTGCATTAAGAATTTTATATATAGTTGGATTATAAAATATTTCTATAGTTTATACTATGTTTCAAGTTGAGCACGTTACCGATAAACATTGCAAAAATGGAAGAGAAACGACTGCTAAAATAAACTACCGAGCCAGCCAGGATTCGAACCTGGAATCTCCTGATCCGTAGTCAGGCGCGTTATCCGTTGCGCCACTGGCCCACGTCCCACAGGCGTTAGCATTTGTACAGCTCGCAATTTCTGCTTGCTAACCTATTCTTATTGGTTGAAAATTTGTATTTTTTTTTTCTCGCAGATATTTTGTAGATAATGTGGCATTATTTCTAAATACTAGAGACACTATAAAGATAGGAAGAATTGGAGTTTTGCGTATACACATAAAGAAATTATTTCAATCTTCTACTTATATAATCTTGCAAAAACCAGCGGGAGTGGTCTCCCCTAAGCTTTCTCGTATACTCTCCGACACAGGTGGAGAAAAATAAGCGAAACAGCAGTAAACGCGCTAAGCGGTCGTGAAATTGTTTTTGTGTCATAGTATGGCAAAGAAAACCAAATATGCAATTAGAACGCCTTTTTTTCTACCGATTGAAACGAAAATTGGACACAGATCTACAATTAAGATTAGAAGACCACATACCAAATTTCAATTATCTAATGTAAGTCACTAAGAGATTTGCACTTTAAGAAGATTTATACTTGTGCAATAGAGCGAGTTTTTCTGCTTAGCTTCGTCGCATTAAGAGAATCGAGAGTGCTTTTTAGAACAAAGCATCTTCCTATTGACCGATTTCATCTAAAGTTTGATAGAGATATAAAAATTTGGTGTAGACGCCACACGCTGATTTTCCCTTTGTAGTTTTCAGTCATGTGCTCACATGCAGTTGCGGACTGGGTCTGAAAAGAGTGGTTGCCAATGGGGGCGCTATCACATCTACGTTACCATCTCAAATATATTTTTTGATATTATTTATTACAAATATAATAAACTAAAATCAATAAGTTAATATAATCTATTCCTAATCTATTATATATATTACTGAATACAGTATGCACGCATTATTGAAAGTAATAAATAGCAAATATAAATGTAATTTTATGATGACCTCGCTGTAATTTTGCGAGAACAAACGGCGAAGGTGCGTTCGGACAAATCTGGAACAGAAAAACGTGTGTCAGAATCCGAATCCAACGCGGAGGCTGAAGGATTCTTCTCCCAACAAGCCTTCAGCTGCGATGAAACTGGCTTCTTCTGGAAGAAAATGCCAGACGGGACGTTCCACAGCAGGAAATATGGAAGATAAACTGACTCGAGTGGTGACTGCCTAGTGTAGCCCTTACTGGTGTGTCATTCTGAAACTCGCACACTGTTTAGCAGTTTTAGACAGATAAACATATAGCCAAAAGTGAAAAATGAAGGAAATAAAAGCAATCCTAGAGTAATTCGAAGGTAACTAAAAGCAGAAAACAAAACAAGGAATCCATTCAAGTTCACTTTCTCAAGGGCTAAGAACTTTTCAAAATGGATTCAAAGGAATGTCTGGGAAATTTTCTGTAAGAAGCAAGCCATTAGGCTAAAACAAAGCTTCTCTTAGCCCGAACTTCCCACAACACAGAATCCCAGGAGGCAAATCACAAGATCAAACAACAAACGAACAAGGAAATAACAAAAAACATCAAAAACGCTAATAAGAAAACAAAATATTAGCAGTTTTAGATTCAAATCTTACCGTTTTTAGTATTAAATACGATATTCTTTTTCGATAAAAATGTGTTTTTGTTATTTTGAAATGTCTAGAACCGTGATGGCGAATCTTTTTGAGAAGTGTGTCAGATTTTGTTCACTGTTTTCTAATACTGGTCCTAAGTCAGTGACGTCACTTTGAAAGAGGGGAGAGGGTGTGGTAAAAAAGTCGACCAATAATTTGGAAACACCGAAAATTTGTTAACAGACAATCTTGACGGTTGATCTTCTTCTTCTCACTTTTAAAATCCTCTAAAAAAGTTTACGCTTCCGTTTTGTTTCATGAATTTTACTTTCGGTAGTAAAGAGGAAAAATTAAAGGCTGACATCGAAAAACTGAGAAAGTGAATTTGATATTATAGAATAAATATGAAGTGTCGTGGGTTCAATTCCACTTACATGCATGGGATGAGAAAACATAATAATGCAGTTGAATTACACTGTGCAACAAATTTGAACTTTTTTTCTGCCCTTTATATGGAACTATGTGATTCTGTATAAAAAAAAAGGTGCTTGATTCATATATCAAAACCAAAATGGTCCATCACGTACCGTTTTCGTAGGAGACATACTTCTTATATTTATACAAATTGGTTACAGAAAAATATAACAGAGGCTTGATTACAGAAAACACAAACACTGAAATTATTATTATTATTATTTTTTTTTTGCCGTTTCCTCTTGTAGGCATCTGATTGTGGGTCCCTGATAACAGACCAGCAATATTCAGCTAGCATTCTTCGATTCCATCGTCCACTGAAACGCTTTTCAAACATAGAGATGTCCTGGTGAAATCTTTCCCCATGCTCATCACTAATTGCGCCAGGGTTTCGAGGAAAGAAGTTCAGATGTGAGTCGAACACATGTAGTTTTAATGATATATTACAACCTATAACACGAAAGCATTTCACCATGTCACCAACAAGATCTTCATAGTTTTCAACTTTCTTATTTCCAAGGAAATGTGTGCACACTGATCTGAATGCCAGCCAGGCTGCTTTTTCTGCTTCTGACAGTTTTTTTTTCAAACTCTTCATCACGAAAGACTGCTTTAATTTGTGGGCCAATAAACATCCCTTCTTTTACCTTTGCCTCACTTATATGTTTGAATTTGTTCCTGCGATGCATGAAAGCCACTCCTTCTCTGTCCAGAGCTTTTACAAATATTTCCATCAAACCGAGTTTAATGTGCAATGGTGGAAGAAAGACACATTGCGGATTCAAGAGTGGTTCATGTGATATGTTTTTGGTGCCAGGAATGAATTTTTTTCTGGGAGGCCACTTTTTACGGATGTGGCTTTTTGTGGATTTTTCGAGCTAAAATGTGGATTTTTGGAAAAATGGTGTGTGGTGAACGAAAAATAATTGCAGATTCGTTATTTTCAACCAAAAATATGAATTTAAAATATGTTTTGAGTAGTTTAAAGTATTTTAAAAGGTGAATATCTATTTAACGAATTTTCCATATAACGAACTTTTTTTCGGGATTTAGCGACTTCGTTAAATAGAGGTCCGACTGTATTTATATGTGAATTATACACATGTATATCTGAGTAATTAGTAAAGCTTAGTGTTAAAGGAATAAATATACATTGTTTTATAAAGCAAAAACCGAGTGAAGACTCGTGAAGCTCCCCTGTCTTCGAGTCTTGACTAGATTTCCGCTGCCCACTATTACTCTATCCAAGGCCCACAACTGGGCCGCGGCCTATGGGTTGGGAACCGCTGGGTTAGACAAAGCACACTTGGAAATATTTTTGTTTCATGAATTCGACATTAGCTCGGTCCATTTCATTTTTCGCTATTTAAGCAAAACTAGCAACATTTTTATGCTACATCTGCTACAAATGATTCGTGCAAACAGTTCTCTTTATGCAAGAACAAATTTTTAGACGAAAAATTTGATAAATAATACGTTATACTAGTGGGTCACACCCCCTGCTCGCTCCGCTCCCCAACCGCCAAGAATCACGACGTGATTCTTTTGGGATCACTACATGATCGCATCTCGCTTCACTTGTTCGTCATACAGTTATGCATTTCTTCCAGTAATAGGAAATTATAAATACATTAATTACTACAAGTGAATTTAAATTATCTGAAATTGCATGAACTCCTGAGGGGCCGTCCATAAATGATGTCACGCTTGGAGGGGGTTCGTGAAATTGTGAGAAGGGGAGAGGGTAACAAGAAGCGTGGCATCACACATTTTGGTTAAAATAAAACCATTTAAAATCAGCAGATTAAATTTTGAAGTTATTTTCAAATTACCAGAATTTGAGGGTATTTTTTTAATCGGGGCTAAAGCAGCTTTCATGCGATTTTTTTTTCACTTATATTCCTTTCTTTTCGAATTCAGGGTATGTTCTGAGAATACAGTAGCAGCAGAAATTCTTCACCATTGGAAGAAAACCTCCCCCTGTCACACCCCTGAAATGTCCAACCAAAGATACGTCGCCCCACCTGGGTGAGTGGTAGAACTGGCAGTGGCACAAACAGGTTGATCTTATTGAGGCGTTTTTTTAAATTCAATCTGTTTAATTTTGTGTTCATAAAGTAAAGATAAGATTCATAGCAAATTCCAAAACACTACTGTTTTCAATTGCTCTTTTATATTAATATTTTATTACAATTATACATTAATTAGGTTTTTTGTTGTAAACCTTAATCTTTATTCACACAAAATAAGTACACATATAATCATTATTATTGTTATGCGCACAAATGTCATTAAAACACATAAAGTTTAAAAATAAAATTTGAAATGTGATCTATAACGTAGTGCTTTGTTTCTAAACTGCAAGTATATGTTTATGTGATATAGCGTGACATGTGACAAGGGGGGGGGAGGGGGTATGGGGAGTGTGACCCTTTCCGACAAGTGGGGAGGGAGTCAAAAATATTGAAAAAAAAGTGTGGCATCATTTATGGACGGCCCCTAAAATTAATTTTTCATAAATTACTAAAATTAAAATCTACTGATCGCACAGAAGGAAAATATGGTTTATAGACTCAGGGAGATGAAAAGCATGGAATCTCATCCATTTCAAATTTTTTGACGATTTCTTGACAGGGCTCAATAAAAACCGAGAAGCAACGCTGCCTTCTGGTGGACATGGCAGCAGCTTTTGGTAAGTCAAACAGAGAGGGATTCACTTCCTGAAGCTGGAAGAAATAAAACGCCCTCCGCCACTCGGCCGACGGAAGCGGACTTGTTTATTCTTCCCGCCAAGGGGGTCGACAACCAACCGCGCATTTCGACCGCACGGACATTGCTCTCTGGAGTGGGCATGGAAACTGGGCCTGGAAAAAGAGAGAGAAAATGAAACATCTTGTCCGAAACATCTCAGAATGATAATATTTAAGGCTTGACTCGCCCGTTTTATTATTGCAGTCGGACCTCTATTTAACGAAGTCGCTAAATCCCGAAAAAAACTTCGTTATATGGAAAATTCGCTAAATAGAGATTCACCTTTTAAAATACTTTAAACTACATAAAACAGATTTTAAATTCATAAGCACTAAATATTATTTAAAGATGTAATTAATTGTGCCTTTATTTTCTAAATTAATATATATATTTGTTTTATATATCTTACCCATCGAAAAGAAATCTGCGAGGAAAACAAGAATAAAACAAAACATTGTCCGGGAATACACTGTATTTTCAATTTAAAAAAATAGTTTTGTATTAAAATTAATGAATTTTAGCATTTCATCATACGAAGGTTTGTTGATTTCTGCATCATGATCATTTCCATTTTCGTCTTCATCGCAATTCATTGCTGTATTGTTTTTATTTTTCACACTGTCGACTTCAAAATTGCCTCATCCACATCTTCATAGACACACGCTTTTAAACGTTTTGAACAAGAATTCGATGAATCATAATTTTGTATCTTATCGCGATTTTTTTATTATGGTTGATAAACTGTTTGGAGGAATACCAAATTTTGAAGCAATATCCTTTTATTTCACGCCTTTATCCACCTCATGAAGAATTAAATTTTTTGCTTTGATGCTCAAGCACTTTCGCTTTGCCATTTTCCAGGTTCAAGGTCATTGATCACCATAAAATGCGTTAAAAGAAAGAATAAGTTTGAAATGTTCAGAAATATTTTGAGAAATAGGAAGAAAAAAAATATTGGATCACAAGCAAAAGTTCGTTAAATAGAGAATGCACTTCGCTATTTGGAGGTTATTTTACGAAGAAATTCGCAAAATGTTCTCGATTCCAAGGAAAAGTTCGCAAAACAGAGGTTCGTTAAATAGAGGTCCAACTGTATTTTTGAAAATTTACGCTAAGTTATATAAAAATGATAACGAGCACGCAAATAATGCATTTAACATGGTTAAAACGCGCGTGTGTATAAACGCAGTAACTAGAACAATGAGAACTATTGCTATAAAATAGAGTCGAGAATATTTTGAAACTCTATTAATACAGAAGAAAAAAAATTTGCATGACTGAAAAGCTTATTTTTTGCATTTTAAAGTGGTGTAAAATTCCTTTTTCCCCCCCTCGATAACACGCACCAAAGTTATTAAGGGAAAACGTTAACATTTCGTTTAATTTTTAATGAATTAAAACTCTAACTCAAATTTTAAAAAACCCTTCTGGCATCAAAAAGTAACTAGAGCCAAATTAGGTAGCTCTAGGTCTCGTGTATCTCTCATCACGCCTCGCTTAAGGCTACAAACTACCCTAAAAATGGCAAAAATATCGAAAACAGTTTGTTTGCATTTCTCGATGGCCCATACGGTTGGGCAGCATGACTCCAAATTTTTGATCTGGTAGAAATAGTGTTAAAGATATTTGAAGTTTTCTGTGTGTTGTGGCTTCCAAAATTTGACAGCTGAAGAGGTGTGTTTAGCTCCCTTTTCGTTTTGAAGCATTTTTCCATTCTTAAAATCAATTAATTAAAGGCTTTTTTTCTGTTCCAGATAGAGTCTTGGAATTTTTTGTAGATACTCTAATACATATGCACTACAAGATTTAGCATGGATTTAGGTTTGAGAGTTCTAGTTATTTTTTTTTAAATGTCAAGTTAATATTTTTAGAATTTTCAAGTTTTTTCCAGGTTTTTCTTTACAAAAATAATTATTAAAAATTAAAAAAAGAGTCAGGCCATGAATCCCGTTCTGACTTTTGCTTCCAAGAGTCCAAGAGATATAGATCATTTGTAATAATTAAAAAATATTAAAAATTAAGTATTTTATAAGAGGTTAAAAAAACTTTAAAAATTTCAATTTTTTAAATTTTGAAATAATAGTTCTTGCTAAAATGACTTTTTTAAATCAGAATTTATGTATCAATACAGTAGGACCCCGGTAATCCGGACGAATTCAGGCACATGGATGTCCGGATTAGCGAGGTTTTAAAAAAATAACGTAAAACACTTTTTTTCAAAAATTGTATGCATAGGTACTATGGCATATTTGTATGAACTAACATTGAATGGATAAATTGAATGAACATGATACAGTATGAACATGATATGTACAGTACATATATAATTACTACATATGCAAGTGAATGAACATAATCAGTGTCCAAAAAAAAAGAGATTTTTCTTTGCGCGGCCGTTCCAATTTTTAATTCAAATGCGCTTTCTCTTAAACGTCTGAGGAGCATAATTTCCGTGTGCTTCAAAATGTTGCTCTTCAGCCCACTGTAATGAAGTGTTGAGTGCCTCCCCAGCCTCAGAATGAGAAATTTCGATGGAGTTTACAGGAGTGACGTCGTCGTCATCATCTTCTGCTGTTACCGTCCTGTTAATTTCGTCGTCTGTTAAAATTTTATTTCGAGTCAAACTGTCGTCAGCCTCAGCAGCCCACTGGAGGACTTCAGTATTAGACATCGGGTTCGTGTTTTGTAATTGGTTAATGAGTGATGCAAGCTGAATTTCTTCAGTTTGCGCATTTTCTTGAACTTCAGAATCAATAAAATTGGGAAGCAAATTTTTCCACGACTTGTCGATCAGCAATGTAGACACAGATGCGCAGTTAGCAAGACTGAACACGACATCTTTTAAATTTACATTTGTCTGTGTGTTTTCCAAGTTTTCATTGTGCAGAGGATCATTGAGAAGCGTCGTAAGAAGCAACTTGCGATGTCTCAGTTTGATATTTTGAATAACATTCTGATACATGGGTTTGCATCATTCTCCATGGACCGTCCGGATTAGCGCGTGTCTAGATTATCGGGTTCTACTGTATAATTTAAAAAATCAATTAATTAATTTTATTATTACTGTCTCCAAAAACATTTTTGAAAAAGGGTACTGTGTAGTAGCCTTTATTTACAGATAGTTTCCAGCCTATAAACATCATCATGTTTACAAAAACTTGTTACTTCTGAAATCCATTTCAGTTAGCGGCCGTGGTGAGATCACGGCTACGGGACAGGAGGGTTCCAGGCTCGAAACCCGATGAGATCCACCGTGCATGTGGGGCCTGTTGCACGCGCTAAATCGCATGTAGTGGGTCAGACCGACAGAGGTACTGGTCAAACGCCCTCCCGCTGGTTCGAAAGATTGGAGTGGAGAGCCTTCAATCAAAACAAACATGACTTGATTCACACAACAAATAGAATTCGTACGCAATCGTTCGAATAATTTGAAAAGCTCAAAACCGGCGAGTGCTGTGAAACATCCACCCATATATAAAATAGGATTGACGTCATCATCCACAGCGCCATCTATAATACCAAACATTTTTCACAGGTGTCCCCTTCGTCATTTAAGAGTTCTCAAATAAATGAATAAAACTTAAATTCTCATTAAATCTCTAACTAGTCTTAACACGTTCTGCTCTTTTTACTTCCTCGTATACGAAGTATCCAAACAGAAAGTATTGTAATCGTCCAAAAATTCGAACTCGAGATTTTGACGAATCTACGCTACGATTATTACGCTATTAGAGCTACGGGGATGAAATTTGGTATGTGGTCTTTAAACATAATTTGTTGGTTTCTATCAAATTTTGGACAAAATCCGTCAACGGGAAGTCCGTCTGTCAGTCTGTCCGCGGTCATGTGAACGTTATAACTCAAAAACTTGAAAAGCTAGATGGATAAAATTTCATACACAGTTTTATCGTTATGAATGTAGGTCCGTAAAAAATTTTGGGCCAAATCCGTCAACGGGTTGACTGTCTGTCGGTCTGTAAATCGCATCTCCAACGAATCCGCTGATCTCCACGCGCATGCGTACTGGATGCAATCTTCTGTGCACGATATTTATTGAGTCCTGCTTGGCGCTTTTTTTTCATCCGATTCTCCATGCGCATGTGTACTGGTAGCAATCTGTGCACGTGGAAGGATTATGTGTCTTGTCCTTGAGCCAGCAAGAGTAGAAATCGGTACGCATTTAATCGGAACGTATCTCTTTGAATTTGATTATTTACCTAAATATTTTCTGATAGTCATTGGATCCTGGGTTACAATAGGTTCGAATTTTTTTATCCACGCGGGGGGAGGGGAAACGGCACCTTTTTCGAGAAGTATACGAGAAAGTTTAGGGGAGAATACACCCGCTGGTTATTACACTCTATGCCTATAAAAATAGAAATATAAATAGCTAATTCACGGAGTATACACTCAATATTAAAGAATTTGCGCCAATTTTCATGACTTCAGAAGGAATTTCGAAATTTGTTGCATGTATTACTCTTAAAAAATGGCGTTTCTGACTTTTTCCTCGTTGCGTAATTACTAGAGAAGCGTTTTGCAGCTAAATTTGGACCATACGGCAATTTAATAATAAATTATGTTTTTTAGTAATTTTGGTGCAAATTTACACCACAGGTGGGGATTCTTTTCACTGTTTAATTTATAAATACAGTGGAGTCTCCCTATAACGAAATCGCTTGGTTCCAATTGAAAAATTCGTTATAGAGAAAATTTCGTTATACGGAGATTAGAGATTTTTGCAGTTATTTCAGTAAATGTTCCAAACTTTTCAATAGGTGAGATAAGTTTAAATGTATTTAATTATGATTTTCAATTAAAAATGGAGTAATATATATATTATAAATTTGTTAAAATTATACTAATTTTTATTGTATAAATAAAATGCTCAAAAGTGAAGACAATTCACCAATTTAGAGAATAATATGTACTTACGTTTATTTTACTTGAAAAATTCCGTTAGTTTCCATTGATTTGCATTTCGTGATGTAAAATTTTTAGAAAAATTTTCACACTTTAAGAATGAGTGGTTCCAGAAACAGGCACGTGTGAGCGAATTGGTTGCACAGAATTTATCAACTTTCTTCAAAAATGACAAAAATCGAAAAAATGAATGTCTAAAAAAATTCGTTATAGGGAGACCACTTCGTTATATGGAGAATATTTTGAATGTTATTTAACATACCGATTAAAAATTTCGTTATAGGGAGAAATTCGCTGTAGAGAGACTTCGTTGTGGAGACTCTACTGTACCTGATTATAATTAACAGTTTTATGCCATTGTATCTGGTGAAATCTGGGTGGCTTTTTCGAAATCGTTTTATCCAACTATTGACGGGTGTGTTATTAAGATATCTATCTCTTACCATACCTTTCTTAGTTAGATAAGCGTTTATTATCATTTTGCTTTCCGCATTATTGACAGGAAAATCAAAATCACTGAACTGGTCTACAGAAGCTGAAATGGTCTTT
The DNA here is from genome assembly GCA_013235015.1 of Araneus ventricosus. Taxonomy (NCBI): domain Eukaryota; kingdom Metazoa; phylum Arthropoda; class Arachnida; order Araneae; family Araneidae; genus Araneus; species Araneus ventricosus. Next base: position 2,709 of record BGPR01011747.1, on the reverse strand, counting down.
TAATTCCTATTGGGAAAAACCAGGGGAATTCTCGGTCTTCTTATAAGGAATAGCTTTTTTTGTAACAAACTATTTGGCTGGGGAAATAAAAAGCTTCTGCCTTTTTAAGAGTACACTAACCTTATAAAATGGCAGTAAGGAAAGCTCTTAGGGTCTCTGGATAAAAATCCATACACTTACAAGTTCCTGATTTCTTTTCTACACCATGGGCATATCTGAAGAAAAGCGAACATTGTTCTATTATTATATAATACGCAACTGGGGTTGTTTTGTACTGCACATTTCCATGGTGCAGAGAAACGCTCTTTTTTCGGTGCAAAGTCACCTCACGTCAAAAAAATTGAACAACAACTTAACTGACAATTTTAATTTACACTCAATGCAAGAAAATGGAAACTGGGTTTATTATCTTTCGCATTTAAATGCATTCGCTTCAGAAATGTGCTTTCTTCACCAGAGACAGATTTTTCAGCGCAAAGATTTTCTCCGAAAAACTGGGTCAACGCTTTCCTTCTTGCGAATGATGGTTATATAGGTTTAAGAATTGAACTGCATCAGTCACTATTGCCAAGAAACGAGAAATGAGCTGCATCAGTCAGTATTGCCAAGAAACAAGAAATGAACTGCATCAGTCACTATTGCCAAGAAACGAGAAATGAACTGCATCAGTCACTATTGCCAAGAAACGAGAAAAAATATCTGAATCCCGTTCTCCTACTCAGTTGTTCTCTATTTTACATTTCAGTAAAATTTTTATGCTGGTTCAAAGTTTCCTCCACGAGTTATCTCGTTTCCGGCATTCTCATTCATTCTCCTCCCACGATGAAGGGAAGCATGCGCACCAAATGGTGCATTCCCCTTAAACATAGGGTTGCTATACGTCTGGGTCTTCAAAGTGTCCAATGAATGCGGCGAGAGAGGAATTTGGTTGGAATAGAAACCAGCCGGAGTGGTCTCCCCTAAACTTTCTCGTATACTTCTCGAAAAAGGTGCTGTTTCCCCTCCGCCCGCGTGGATGTGAAAATTCGAACCTATTGTAACCCAGGATCCAATGACTATCAGAAAATATTTAGGTAAAGAATCAAATTCAGAGATGCGTTTCGATTTAAATGCGTACCGATTTCTACTCTTGCTGGCTGAAGGACAATCCTTCCGCGTGCACAGATTGCTACCAAGTACGCATGCGCATGGAGAATCGGATGAAAAAGAAAAGCGCCAAGCAGGAGTCAATAAATATCGTGCACAGAAGATTGCGTCCAGTACGCATGCGCGTGGAGATGGCGGATTCGTCGGAGATGCGATTATACAGATCGACAGACAGTCAACCCTTGACGGATTTGGCCCAAAATTTTATACGGACCTACATTCATGACGATAAAACTGTGTACGAAATTTTATCCATCTAGCTTTTCAAGTTTTTGAGTTATAGCGTTCGCATGACCTCGAACTTACGGACAGACAGACTTCCCGTTGACGGATTTTGTCCAAAATTTGATCGAAACCTACAAATTATGTTTAAAGACCACATACCAAATTTCATCCCCGTAGATCTAATAGTTTTCGAGTTATCCTGTTCACAGACAGACATGATTCCCAAATTGTGTTTTTCGGACTCAGGGAGGTCTAAAATGTGGAGATCCGCCAAAATCTCGAGTTGTAATTTTTTGACGATTACAATACTTTCTCTTTGGATACTTCGTATACGAGAAAGTAAAAATTAGAAAATCGTATTTTTGAAAATTATGGGGTACTGACTCCCCTTAGTTTTTTTAACTTCCTCAGACTCTGTGTTACTGCTATGAGAGAGAGTCGTTGGTAGAGAGCTTTCAAAATTTTATACTTTGACTCACCCCCTTCCCCAAGATACTTCTTGCCTCCCCGCCGTATCCGGATTTCAGGGGAAAAAAAATACTATGGTAAACAACTCTAATTTGAAACATTCTGAGCTTAATTCGTTTGTTTGAAGTTTTTTATTGCAACCTCAAAATTAGTCAAATCTTCCCCTTAACCAAATTCTAAGCCAGCCGGACTTAAAATGCCCTTTATCGAAGTCCTCGAGGTTTTCCACAAGGTTCCGTTTCACACTCCGGTTGAGGAGAAATGCATCGACACTCAAATACCCGAGTCACGCAATTTTAACTTTCCTGTATACGACGTATACAAAGAGAAAGTATTGTAATCGTCAAAAAATTACAACTCGAGATTTTGACGAATCTCCACGTTGTAGACCTCCCTAAGTCCGAAAAACACAATTTGGGAATCATATCTGTCTGTGAACAGGATAACTCGAAAACTATTAGATCTACGGGGATGAAATTTGGTATGTGGTCTTTAAACATAATTTGTAGGTTTCTATCAAACTTCGGACAAAATCCGTCAACGGGAAGTCTGTCTGTCTGTATGTCCGAAGTCATGCGAACACTATAACTCAAAAACTTGAATAGCTAGATTGATAAAATTTGGTACACAGTTTTATCGTCATGAATGTAGGTCCGTATCAAAGTGTGTATGAAATCCGTCAAAGGGTTGACTGTCTGTCGGTCTGTATAATTTACCATTGAAACCAATCCGTTGTCTCCACGCGCATGCGTATTAGAAGCAATCTTCTGTGCAGGCGAAAGTAGCGAATTACGTCAGTTTGTCCTTGAGACGGCAAGAGTAAAACCTAGCAGTGAGCGATAGATGCGTTTAAATCGGTACGCATCTCTG
>BGPR01011746.1:0-47352 GCA_013235015.1 Araneus ventricosus | reverse complement strand
TACATTAAAGCCACAAGTAAGTATTAATACAATAATTAATTAATGTAATAAGTAATAATGAATAAATGAGTAATTTAATAATAATACGTAATAATAATAGAATTAATACGTAATAAGAATAATAATAATAAATGATAATTAATACAAAGTAATAATAAATAGTAGTATAATGCACATAGTAAGTATTGTAGAAAAAATTTTAAGAATTGTTTTGGGAAATTGTAGACAAATAAAAAAAAGAAATTAGGAAGTACAGACATAATAATCGATTTATGTTGTTATGGTCTATACGTATATAATTTAAAGCTATTTCTAATTTTTATACAGTCCTCGTCTTCTATTAATCATGTTTAGTTAAAATATGTTTGGACACTGAATTTTGAATAAAATGTTCCAATCTTCTGCAGCAAAACTAATTGAGTTATGACTATTTGAGCACTCAATCTCAGACTCGAAGGAAGCAGGTACCGTTTATTGACCTAAGGATGACGAAATTAAAACTTATTCATAACTCTGAACCCAAAATCGAGCCTATCTTTTGATAGCTGATTTTGCCGGTTTTTTCCCTGCTTTTTTTTTAAAAAAATAACCGGTTTAAATCAAGTGAAAAAAGATAACCGAAAAAACAATGTAAAGTTTCCCATTCCTTGTGCCTCATCACTGCATTCCTTCGAATTGAGAATTTTTGCCCTGAAGAAAATTCTTCATCTGAGGAACTGTTTGAAAGTAGTATGATTTTTCTCTGCATGTTTCTATATACACTGTTTATAGCGTTTTCTCAATTAAGATATAAAAACTTTCATTTTCATATGTTAGAAACGAAAATGAAAGAATTTTCTCAAGACATTATTCATTACGATAAAGCAGATATATACTAAAACAACTTAAATAAATTTTGGTAAGGAATCATTGATATTGATTTGAAATATTTCATGTTTATTTTTCGTTCTTTAAGATCTTTAATCATCCCTAACATTTTTTTTTAAACTAAATATTCATGTTTTTTTCACTATATTTTAGAAGTTCTGTAATGTGAATGCAGAGAATTAAAATATTACTTGGTTATTGAATAAATAGGTACGCGAGTGCTTAGTAGTAAGAGTCTCATGGGCACGGACGGGAACAAGTTCCGAAACCCTGACTCCCATATAGGACCGCCGAACTTAGGGGCCTGGTAACGCTAATGTACGCAAGTCAGACGTCAGCTTCACTCTGGTGCCGGTGCGGAAATCTGAAGTGGCAGATCCTGGCTCTGATTTCATCCTCGTCATCCTGACCTGGTTCAAAATTACGAGGGTTGCCCCAAAAATTCCCTTCGCGTTGCGTCAGAAACGGATTTATTAATAAAACCAAGGTAGAAAATAAATAGAAGCTATCAACGAAACATTCAGCATTGGGGCCGTTCATAAATAATGTCACACTTTTTTCAATATTTTGACCCCCCCCCCTTTGTCAAAGTGTCACACTTCACCATGCCCTCCCCTTCGCCGTCATATGTCACACTATATTACATAAACATTTAGTTGCAGTTCAGAAACAAAGCACACGTTATAGACTATATTTCCAATTTTTTTTAAACCTTATGTGTTTTAATGATACTTGTGAGCATAATAATAATGATTATAGTGTACTTATTTTATGAAATAAGATTAAGATTTACTACAAAAACCCTAATTAATATACAATTGTAATAAAAAATATTAATATAAAGAGCAATTGAAAGCATAGTATTTTGGAATTTAAAATATTTTGGTGTAAATCTTACTCTTTATGAACACTACAATTAAACAGATTAGATTTAAAAAAACGCCCTCAATAAGATCAACCTGTTTGTGCCACTGCGCGTTCTACCACTCACCCAGGTGGGGCGACGTTCTTTGTTGGACATTTCAAGGTGTGACAGGGGAGGTTTTCTCTAATATTGAAGAATTTCTGCTGCTCATATTCTCAGAACCTACCATGAATGCCTTTTCGAAATGAAAGGAATATATGAAAAAATCACATTAAAAGTTGTTTTAGCCCCGACTAAAAATACCTCAAATTCTGTAATTTCAAATAATTTCAAATTTAATCTGCTTGATTTTAAATGCTTTATTTTAACAAATGTGTGATGTCACACTTCTTGTTACCCTCCTCCCCTTGTACAATTTGTAAACACCCTCCTCCTCCAAGCGTGACATCATTTATGGACGGCCCCATTGCAAATTATTCACCTTAAAAATCTTTTCCGTTAACTTTGCAGTAAAGGGGGGGATTTTCTTATAATGCTTGAAGATTTATTTAAAAAAATTAACATTATCTACCTGTAGTTTGACATTTGACTCTTAGACTTATTGAATATTTGAAATGCATTCTCCAAAGCAAAATTATTTTAGATTCGGTAAATTTGAAGATAAAGTGATTAGTTTGTTAATTTTTTGTGAACTACTACTATGCATTTTTGAAAACTAATGCATTCCAATTTCTGTTACATTTTCTAATACTGTTTTATTTCTTCTGCAGATCAGAGAAAATAACGACTGAACATTCATTTTATCTTTTAGATAATTTATATTATATAAATTTAAATGAAATAAAATAAATTTTCTTTAGTTACTATTCGGCCATGTGTTTTCAGCGCCGCCTGTGATGCGCGCACTAAACGGTAAAAAAATTGAGTTTAGCGAGAGCAGAATATATCTTTCGCATCAGTGGCAAAGGTGTCCATTGCTCATGAAAGAGCATCCTATGTCTGTAAAACTCATCATGAAGGGTTTAAATGAAATATGTGTATACCTGCAGTCAGGGGCGGATTAAGCTTGTTTGGGGCCTCTGCGGATAAAATTCTTGGGGCCCTCTAAAAGCATAACATATAATAATGTTCTTGTGAATTTCGTCTTGTCAGTCATTACGTTTAAAAATAATATTTCGAGATTTTTTTTTATACTTGTTACTATATTTTACTAATATTTCCTTTTCATGGTTTCAATTATTATTAATATCTTAGCCTATAAATATACGATGTGTTTCGTTTTACAATAAAATCAGGCGTGTGTAGTGTTTAGGCTTGTATTCTATTTAGTTTTTTTCTTTTAATGATTTACTTTAAATGCCACAAAAGAAATTTTTTAAAAAAAATCGTATATGATTTATAAATGCAAAGAAAAGGTGCGTTATTAATTTTTAAAAATTTATAATGGGATTTTTTAAGGAATTTTGTAAATCGAAATGTGACAGTTCATTCCCACACGTTGAGATTTACTTAAAGGGTATCCAAATTTACTTAGACTTTTGGAATACTTAAAGTATTCCAAAATTTAGAAAATCATTACAATGGGATATGGAAGATTACTTATTGATTTTAGTTTAAAATGAAAACACAATTCTTGATTCTTGAATTGTATCTCTGAGTGATGCGAGGTTTAGAGATTTTTAGCAACAAAGACTGTTATCCCCTGATTCAAAAAAGTATTTATTCCAAAATTCGTTTCAATCTGTTTAAAAATTAAGTAAAATTTCCATCAGTAGATGGATTAGAAAAATTGCCGATCCAATTCGGTCAAGACAAAAAAAATGGCGTCCTCCTAGAAGGGCGGCCATATTCTTTGCATGAAAAAAAAAATGGAAAAAGCTATCTATAGCGAGATTTTTTTAAAAAAATATTTATTCCGCGGCCCCTGGCTCTCGGCTAGTGCATCTAGTCTTTAATTCGACCCTGCCTATAGTAGGATGCAGGGCCGGCTTTAAGCCGATTGGACCGATTGCTCCAAATATGGGCTCCGCGACAAAGGGGCCCCGCTCCAGAATCCTATGAACTCTCCGCTCAGCTCAATGGCGTTGCTAGGGTGACGCAGACAGGGTAGAGGCCCTGGCACGATTACGACAGGATACAAAATTGAGTTCAAGAAATTAAGGCAGATGCTTTTTTTTTGCGTATACAAATAGTCTACTGAAAGCCTTTCTATCTGTCCATTCGTGTGCATGTGGACACGATAACAAAAAACCAAAAAGTGTTAGAAGAATGATATTTGGCACACGATTTTTATTATAAGAATTGTTTATTTGTATAATATTTTTGACAAAATCCATATAAGGGTTGACTCTCTGTCTATATGTCTGTCAGAGTGTAAGTGAACCCCCCAACTCACAAGCGCAACATGCTAGACAAATCAAATTCGGTATGGGGCGTCACGAAAATTGTAGTTCTATATCAAATTTCGGTTTCGATAGGAAGAAATGAGATCCAAATTATATACTCGGTTTTCTTCATTATTCTCTGAAACATAAAACGCGCCATATTGTGCTAACAGAGGAGAAATTCGAGGGAGAAGTCCCAATTCCTTTTTTTTAATTCTAAATCCTTAAATTCTTAAAAACTAAAATTTTTAAAAAAATATTGCCCAACATTTTTTCCCAATTGGGCCCGCATCCTCTAAGCCCGGCCCTGGGATGATGTATTCAGTGAACTGCATATTTAACTTTGAATAGACATGCTGTGTTTTATTGGGACTGAGTTATCGCAAACACTTACTTCATAATTTTTTAAGTTAAAATTTTAAATGTTTTAAACTTTATCAATATAAAATTGTTCTCCTTTCATTAGTAAAGAAAGAAAGTTTTATTGAGCAACGGCTTTCATCCCTTGCGGTCTAAATCCTAATCAGATAATGAGGGCGGATGATCTTATCTTTGCTTTCGGACCGAAGCGTCACAAGTTTAAGATCTGATCCATTAATTATCCATCATTATATCAGCACATGATACCTTAAATCTGTCGAATTCAAATCATCTGTGAATGTGGAATCTTAGAGAAGAGTGTGCCAGCTCAGGTATCATCCTCATCAACTGATAACGATTCAGACTTGCAAGATCATCAAACAAAGAGCCCTCACGTAACTTCAAAATGGGACTTTAATTGAATTAAACTAAACCTATTCACATGCTTAATAATTAAATTGGTAATGTATCATCTTTTTACAATTTCTGGATGTTTGAAATTTATTAAAGAAGGATGGATTTTTCAGTAAATATTTTTAAAAAAGTGTTACAGACAAAAGATAAATATTACTGCTTCTTCTTTTACATATTAATTACCACTTTTGGAAAGTTGCTGCCATTTTAAATTTTTTTACAGATTTCAAAATGATGCACTTTTATGTCATATCTTTAAGTCATACTCACCATCAGAGTTCAGTGGACTAACACTATTATGATTTGTTATTCTGGTGCATATTAGTGCTGAGCATTTTCTTTTCCCCTGACTTCTTTTGAATTGCTTATTCATTAATTCATGGTATCTTAATTCAAGACCTTCTTTTGTATATTAAAATTTTAATTAATAATTGTTAAATCAGTATTAATATTTTTTCTTTTATTTCAAGGTGGTTATTACAGTTATTTAGTGAAACCAGGCCTTAGAATCATAAGTTTGAACACGATTCTGTGGTTCGAACGAAATAATCTCACCGAAAAAATATCTGATCCTGGAAACCAGTTTCAGTGGCTGGATGGAATTTTGAAGAATTCTACTAAATTTTCAGAAAAGGTATTATTTTGTGATGTTATATTAAACACTTGATATTAAAAAAGGATTTGTCAAGGAATGCATTATAATAATTTGATTATTCTTTTTATTCTAATTGTTTTATTCCATAATTTTCTTAGTACTTTATTAGAATTTGTTTTAATAGGTTTTCATTATTGGCCATGTACCACCTGGATTTTATAACAGATGTCTGCCAGGGGAGAAGTGTGATCCAACATTCCATCTCCCTCATTTGGAATCTTACATGAACATCTTACATAAATATTCGCCAATTATTGCTGGTCAACTATATGGGCACCTTCATGTTGATATGTTCCAAATATATCAATATAATACAGGTGATGTATACATTAAAATATAAATAACATATAAAAACACCTTCTAAATTATTGAATAAAATCATACTAACTCTATCACATAATAATAGTAGCAGTTGATGAATTTAATTTGTTCCATAATAATAGTAGCAAAAGAAAATTAATATTGAATGCAATATTTATTATCAAAAAACTAGATTAAATTAAACAATAAATTAAAAATATTACTCCTAATTTTTATTTTGAGTGTTCAGAAAGTTTCTGGATTTTTCAATAGTAACTTGTAGGTAGGATCCCTTGGCTGCGAAGCTTTGCTTTCCCTATATGCGTAAGCTTAATGAACTGGACAATCGCAATTCGATCTCTGCTTGAAAACTCTCTTTTTTCATCTTATTTTTACAATGGGTTGATATTCAACTTAAATAAAACAATTGATTTCGACCAGCGGATGAAATTAGAAAAATAGTTATAATTCGTAATAATTAGGTTAACCTAAAAATTGAAATATGTGTTAAAACAATTGACAGATGTCATGAAACATTGTTTTTGATTGAAGGCTTCGCAATTTCGCGCTACAACATAACTTACAGCTGCATTCGCCAATAATTCCCGTTTAAATATTCACTTGCTACTGTTATTATGGGACACAGGTAGTAACACTGTACAAGTAGCTCTCGCCGTGCTCCGCATTGGCCCAACACCCGTGTCACTTTGTAGCTTGCAATTCCAACTTTTTTCAGTTTTAAATACTGCATATTATACAGGGTTCACACTTATATCCGTTACCCCCCCCCTTAACTTCTAAACGGTGACAGCTTAGGCCATAAAGTTGGTGTCTAGGTATAGTAAAAAGGCTATGCGCTACTCGGTGAGATAACTTACAACGCCATCTATCGGCAAATTTTGGAATTAGCGGTCCTATCTCGTAAACGGTGAAAGATACGAGAAAAAAGTCAATTAGAAAGTTGTAGAGCACTCTCGATTTAGTACGAAAAGTAAGATACGAAGAACAGAAATCTTAAAATGCACATTTGTTTGTTCGCATTTTCCGAAATTGTGATGACACAAGACATGGACAAAAGGATAAAATGCTATTTTTCGGACACAAATGGCCCAATTTATATTTTTTCCTGTAGAAATAACTCAATCAGCAGGTGCATGGACCTTTCCGCTAACATTGCAGGACTTTCGATGTCGTATTACTGTTGCTTGTTCTAGCGCATCAACTACTTGCTAAAACGTGTGCAAAGTAAAATTCAAACAAGGGCTTATCTGTATTGTATATGACGGAGAGCACTTTGAACACCGAAAATAAAGGTATATTGTGATAACTAATTGCTTTTTCATTTTTAAACCCCTTTCGAGACGTCACAGTTTTGGAAATCCAGAACAAACAAATGTGCATTTTAAGCGTTCTGTTTTGAGTATAAATGTGCGCAAGGTATCTTTTCGTATTAAATCGAGACTGCTCTACAACTTTCTAATTGACTTTTTTCTCGTATCCTTCACCGTTTACGAGATAGGACAGCTAATTCCAAAATTTTCCGATAGGTGGCGTTGTAAGTTGTCTCTTCGAGTAGCACATTTCCTTTTTACAATACCTAGACACCAACTTTATGGCCTAAGCTGTCACCGTTTAGAAGTTAAGGGGGAGGTGTAACGGATATAAGTGGGAACCCTGTATATTAGTGGACGAGGCCATAAAATGAAAAAAAAACAGCATTTCACTTTTAATATTTTGCACAACTTTGTCACGAATTTCTGCATTAAAGTTTTCTGATCCATAAATAGAGCATGATACCGCTCTAAATAAATTTTCTATCCTTTACAATAGGTATTTTACACTTTCTTGTGGCGCCGTATAGATTGAAGCTCGTACTGATCAAAAATACTATTTCAAACTTGCTCAACAAACGTGGAGATTTCTGTTTGGTTATGTATGCTTGCAAAGTAGCTAAATAAATAGGTGAAATCGATCCAGTTGTTGAGGCTAGGGACTCAGTCAAATTTCTCCTCATAGAGAATATGCGTTGAAATAGTGTTTTTGAGATTTCTTCGTAAATGGAAGATGGGGCGGAAACAATTAATCATATTTCTGGGGGTCATAGGATTTCATATGAAATAAAAATTATCGAAATCGGTCCAGTGGTTGGGGCTGGGAGGCTGGTCCTTTGGTTTTGCCAATTACTTTAAATATAAATAATTTTATGATTTTAAATATATATTTTAAGCTTAAATGTTTAAATTATTTTAAATATTATATATATAATAATTGAATTTTTATCTGTGTTAAGGAATAATGCTACATTTAAAAAATTAATTTCCTTTAAAGTTAATCCATTAATCATCTGTACAGTAATTCATTTAAATCGATCACAAAAACAAGGGCATTCCTCACTCAACTGATTGGTATCAGTAGAAATTTATTCTTACTATGCGAAATACTGAGCATTACTGAATCACTGATAACGCATTTGAAGAGGGATTAAATTTTGCATGTCGGGTGCACTTTTAAAACTCTATTAAAATATTAATGTGATGTGTTTTAATGTACAGTGATGGAGAAGTAATTTTAATAACAAACAAGTAATATATTTATCTTCCGAAGTTTATTTATCTTCCGAACAATGTAATTAACTTTCTATGAAAAACATTTTAAACAAGGGAAAAAAGTATGTTTTAAAAAAAATACTTCATCGCTCCAATCAAGCAAACCGGTTGCCCAGATTGGACCACCAATTTCTTTAAACACTCCTTCACACAATGCATGAACTCAAGTATGACATTTTATGCACTGTATCATTTTCTCTTGACTCTTTGTTTCCTCACAAATGATACGTATTCTAAGTTTTTAAACTTCTTGATCCAGCATTTGATGACTTTAGAGTCCTTTTTTTTGCTTTGACTTATACCAATTCCAATTTATGAGTACTACTAGTGGTGGTAAATTGCTTTCTGAGCTATTCTTGTAATTTGAGGTAACAATTCCATTGATTTAAATGGTCCAATTTAGGCAACCGTTTGTGTTCCAATCTGACAACTAGGCAACCTTTAGGCAAGAATTTTAAAAAAATCCTCTAACGTTAATTTTAAACTGTTTTAATATAATTTTATAATAAATTGTAACCGAACAAATTTCTTATCTGAGGATATAGTAACATATTTCCCTACTTAATTTAAAACAGCTCAAGAACTCTATGTCTTTCGTTAAAATAATCAATAGATGACACTTAAATCTAAACACTTGTTCTATGACTGTAACCTCGTAGTTCTTTCTCTTAAAAATGATTTCATGCACTCCATTTACACGGTTACAATATAATATGCCTATTTTATGGCCCAAATATTTAAGGAATCGAAGTTATGGTACCGGTTCAAATTCGGCTCCTCTCCCCTACTTTTTCCAATTAAAAGCTGTCAATTATTAATATCCAATAAACAAGTTTAAAGCAGGTATTATATCAATGCTACTAAAAGTTTATTTATTAAATTGTTTTATTCATTTGCTTTTCACAGGAGTTTTTAGAGGGTCGTCTCTTCTAGCATCTTCTGTGACTCCCGGGCACAATAATAAAGTTCGCAATACAATACCTGTAAATCCATCTGTGCGATTGATTCATTATTCTCGTACTGACATCCGATTATTAGAGTTTGACCAGTATTATCTGAATTTAACTAGAGCCAATGATATGGTAGAAACTCCTGCGGTGAGTAAGGTTATTTTATGGCGTTTTATCTTTCCAAAATTTAATATACTTGATTTCAGTCCGAGTTTCAAGATATGAAGTTGTTTAATTGGTTTTATTAGAAACTTGCATCAATTGCATTATTTTTATTGTATAAAAAATATTCATGGCTTTGTTTTCATATTGAAAAATGAGATCGATCATTACTTTTTTGTCCCCAAGTATTAAATTCAAAGCTAGTTTTGGATTATGCGTGTCAAATGAATACTTATTCAAATATTTAGTATTACAGTAAAGCACCGTTTATACGTTTCTCATTTATACGTCGTTTCGTCACAGTCCCAATTCATTAATGTTCATTGAAATGATAAAGTAGTGTTACAGTGGCGGCTTGTCATCTCTGAAACAAACAGTGCTGCAAAATTTTTCGCTGGTACTGGGTTATTGAAAAATGCTCAAATCCAGTACAATGCGAGCTGTATTTCTTATATTCAATTTTTCGCTCAGCGGAAGCTGTGAAAATACGGTTTCTTGAAGGTCTGCAACGTTCAGATTTTCTTAGATACCTCTAATAATAATGATTGATCCCACTTTATAAAAGTTTTTAACTGAATAATATATTAGAAAATTATCACATTGATCCAAAGGAGCCTAAAAATTTACAATACTAATTTTATTTTGATTTTGAACCAAAATATGTATTTAAAATTTTTTAATATGTTAAAATTTAAGGTATTATTAGGGGTTGCAACTAGACAATCATCGATTTTGTAATGTTACATAAATATGTATATATCAGTGAAAAAAATTCTAAATTATGCGTGTAATAAAAGTTACCTACAATACGGAAGCTTACTTGTACAATTATGTTTTGAAAAGACGCTGATTTGCAAAATTTTAAAGCGTTAATCAGAGAACAAGCTATTATTATTTATTTTATTTGCTCATCAATTATTGTATTAGGTAAGTATTTTTGTTGGACCACAGGCTCTCAAATTCTTAGTTCCGGTTATAATGGGGCGCCAAATTACTCTAGCACAGGGCACTAAAATTTGTTAAGGCGGCCCTGGTTTCTGTCGATGCAACATGAAGCGAAATAGATACCCATTAAACAGCTCCTGAGAGAAAGCAAAAGAAGCCAAATAAGGAAGTCGCACGTCAAACGATAGCTGTAAAAACCTCAGCTCGAGTACATCCAAATTCAAAGGGAGCAATGGTTGCTTTTTCTTCTTCAGCGTTGCTCAGAGCGCGAATTTTGATCCTTAGGAGGGGAAAATCTCTTCGTAGCTCTAGACTGTCTCTCTCTTAGTTGATGATTTCCGTCTCCCTTTTACTTTTTTATTACTTTTTTGCCATTTTCATTGATCATTGAACTCTCAAAGTGGAAAAGTAAGCCAATAAGAATAAAAACGAAAATACAAGCTTTTATAAATAATTTCAGGGAAGACTACAGCCCTAATGGATGAGCCGCCACTGCCTACTTCGTTTATACGATGCAAAGCTTCGGTTATACGTCGTTTTACCCCTTTCTAAAATGTGAAAAATTCCTCATCTTTAGTTTGTGAACTATGATGAAGATACCATGACAATTGATGAATTAATAGAAGACAAATCCTGTTGTATTAATTTAAGCGATGATGAAGAATTTATTCCACCTCCTTTTAAAGATGTAATGGACTCCATTGAAAAAGTGGTTCAAACTTATTTCTTTTGTCAAAATAATAATGAAAAAACATTTAAAGAACTTAATTTGTTTCATAATGATGTACTTAATACTTACAAATAATCCGCACGTCAGACGATGGTTAAAGATTTTCTTAATTAAACTCCTACCTGTATGCACATAAATCGTGTAAGACTTGTATCATCAGTACTAATAACACAAGCCTGCGATGAAAAAATACAAGAGAATTGATAGCTGAACTGTATGTATTTTTTGGTGCTGATTTCAAAAAAATAATGAAAAATTTCTATCACGTCACGTTTTCTTGAAAAATTCAATTTTACTTGGATTTTTATGAACATTTACCATGAAATTTTTTGAGAATTGAACTTAAAAGAAGAACGTTAGAAAGAAGTTTCAAAGGAAAAAGAATACGTACTTATGAATAAAAACATTTTTTTTGTTTCTTGCTCAGTTTAAAATTTGTTTCAAACTTTCATGTACACAAACATAATATTTGTTCCTCTTGGTCAATCTTCTATTTTATGTAAGTTACCTTAATAAAAACAAATTAAAATAGTATGTTGGTGATTTTCTGGATTAAATGGATAAAAACCACTGTTGCCAGATAGTACATGCAAAATTGTTCGAGAAAATTTTTTTTCAAATAGGATTTTATCAAAAATATCGATATCGATTTAACAAAAATTCCTGAACTGATGGGGGAAAAAATGGATGTCATTTTCGAAATCAGCTCACCAAATAACAAAAAAAAATCAGCGAAAACTTCTTTTGTATTTTTCAAAAACTTTTTTTCGCTGGCCTGTGTAATATATAACAAAGATTTTTCTCACTTTTATGATATTTATATTGGAAAGTTTCCAAGATACATCTCCTATATCTATTTGAAAGCTTTAACAAATCTGACACAACAGACATCATTTACCAACAAATTTTCAACGAACATAGACAACATCATAGATTTGTCCCTATATACACAGATGTATCCAGATCAGCTGATCAGGTTTCCTTTGCAGTCTTTTTTCAAAATACAGTTTCTTCTTTCCGGTTCCATCCATCCTGTTCCATCTTTACAGCTGAAATCACTGCTTTATTGCGTGTTTTGGAACGAATCTCGAAGAGTGTTCAAAGAAGGTTTATTATTTACCCCGATTCTTTAAGTGCTTTAAATTCTCTTAAATCATTTCATGATCATAAGCATCCTCTTGATTTTAAGATTTTATATCTTTTAGAAAATTGACTTCTCAGGATTTTACAATACTTTTTTTCTTAGATATCTTCCCACGTTGGAATAGTTTTCAACAGAGGCAGATATGGCTGTCATATCTGTACAACAACTACTAACCTTGTTATTGATTTAAAAAAGCACATTAGTCCCTTAAGGGCCGTGTTTTTTTTTTTTTTTTTTTTGCTATCTAATAAGATGACCCCTCCTGTTTTGGAGATGGGCTGTCGTTTTCATTCATCTAAGAAGGCAAAGAATACTTGAGATGCTTATGGATTCTACGTAATTTTTGTGTCAAATTATAAAGCTAATTAATGATTAAATTTTAGTTTATAAGCCTAAAAATGCGATAATTCGATGCACACCAATATGACGGGCGCGAGACTTAAGGGGTTAAACAGTTTCTTTTTTTTTCCAAATGGCAGGAACAGTGGATCTTAGAAACCTGGAATAAACTTCAAGCAGTGAAACTTTTGGTTGAATTCTAGCCTTCTTTAACAAATAGAAAGGCAGATACTCTCTTAACTCGACTACGTGTAGGACATACTAGATTTACACATCGTCACTTGTTGCTCGGAGAACGCGCACCAATGTGCTCTCAATGTAGCTGTACTATGTTTGTTTATCACATACTGTCTGAATGTCCGAATTTTAATTCCCAACGTTTGAACTTTTTAAAACTCCTAAGATTTCTTTATCTATGTTACTTGGAAAGACTCCTTTCATCTTTCTGCTTTCTTGAAGGCAATTGGATTTTATCCTCTTATATAAACGTTTTTTGGGTTTTTGCTAAAAATCGTTTGTTCTTTTTACACGTGTGTAATATAATGCTTTTATCTTGACACAAATTTCCAGTTTTGTCTGGCGCAGTATAGTCAACGTAATGGCTCTTGCTCCAAAAAAACAACCATCACTTTTATGATAAATGTTTAATTTTAAAATTTAATTATTGATTCCATTCTATGTAGTATTATACTAGTACTATCTTTAAAAAAACTTTAAAATTAATACTTTCATATGAATTTGGATTAGTAACATTAAATGTGTAATAATCAAAGTCGTTTAGTAAAATTTCGATTATACAACAAAGCACCGTTTATACGTCTTTCAAGGGGCTGACGTGAAACGAAGTTATAATCGAAAATTTAATACACTGCTTTGATTATTACAAATTTAATGCTAATAATGCATATTCATTTAAAATTTTTATTTTTAAAGTTTTTTTTAAGGTGGCATTAGCATTACTACATAGAATGGAAATCTATAATTATATTTTAAAATTAAACGTTTATTATAAAAGTCAGAAAATTCATACCTTTATTGCATATCTTGTGTACTAATTATATACATATCTTATACGATTTATATACATGTAGTTAGGCATTTATATAAGAGGATATTTAACCGTCGCCTGACGTGCTGATTATCTGTGAGTATTACGTACATCATTATGAATCGAAGTACATCATTATGAATCGAATTAAGTACATCATTATGAATCGAATTAAATTCATTGAATGTTTTTTCACTTTTCTTTTGGGTTTTTTCCCTTTGCCCTGTCAGATTTAATACTTAGGAAGTTAATAAAAATAAGCTATTTAATTAGCTGTCATGAAACCTTCACTAAAACTTACCTTCTGGTTCATAGTATTTATGATCAAAATTTTAAGAAAATCTATTCAGTAGTTTGGGTCAGTAATCCATCAGCTATACAGATCGCTGAAGCTTTCTTTTTCTTAAAAAAAAAGTATCCAGCACAAGGTAGAACCTTGGCAGTGGCGTAGCGACGGTAAGTGGCGCCCGGGGCATAATATTATTTTTTCGCCCCTTCATCATATTAAGCTTGAAAAAAGTGACAATTGCGCAAATTACGCACATATATTTTACCTCCATTGTACTCTACGACAGCCCCCGGTCTCTCCATACACCCTTTGCCTCCCAGTCACTACGCCACTGCACGCTGAAGACACTTGCATTGGTTGTTAGAAAAGGCAACCTCTTCTCTTCGTACTCTGGTCATCAGTGGGATAGCGATTGTCAGTGGAATCGGAATATGTGATTTTTCTACTCCTCACTCGCTATCAGTGGCGTAGCAAGGGTGAATGAGGCTCGGGGCATTGCGATATTATTTCGCACCCTTCTTTATATTTGATTTTAAATATTGACATAAAATCATTAATGCTTTGACTTCACGGCGCCCCCTAATACTAGTGCCCGGGACATCTATAGCCCCCTTGCCCACCCCTAGTTACGCCACTGAACCTTGGATCTATAAACTCGATGTTGGATGCCTTATTGCCCGAACCGGATGGAACTGTCATTGGTAGGCGTTTCTACTTTTTGTTCAACAACAAATGAGGATTAACAATCGGGTTTCGATTTCTATAGCTTACAAATTATTTTTGCATTTCACTATTTATAAAGATGCTTTCTAGTATTTATGAGGAAAACTTGAAGAAAACCTATTCAATAGTTGCATATCTGTATCATAGCATAGAAGAAATCAGCATTAAGGTCGTGGAGGCATGTCGAAACGCCTTGCTGAACGTCGGTATCGGTTCTGAAATGCCGACCTCCCAAGAGCTTCTTCAACGTTCCAAAGAGATGAAAAACACTTGGGAGAGGTCCGTACTATAGGGTGAGTGTTCCAATGCTCCCATCGGAAACGTAGCACTAAATCACGCGTAACTGAGGCCGTATGCGGTTGGACATTGTCATGCAACAACAAGACACTTTTCAAGAACAGTCCCGGTCGTTCAGACGCAAAAGCCTTATCGCACTTTTTTCTTCAATCGCCGACCATGTTTCCGTCAACGCTTCCATCTTCTAACGGAGAATTCGGCGCAACTAGCCCCATCTACCAGCTGCGTTCGAATGCTGTGATCGTCTCAGTTATCTAGATAGATAATTGAGTTCGCTCGAAAAATTTGTGCACACATCAGAGCTGTTGTTACCTTACTTTTTGAAACAACCTCATATTTATGCGTTTTACTTTTATTATATTATTGTTTGGCCTTCTACCTTACTCAACAGAAGAGTTTGAACTACACATGCACAGTGGAAACATAGTTTTTAATTAATAAAAAAATAACTATTTAACTACTTATCACGAAACCGTCGCAGAAACATTCCTTTTGTTTCATAATATTTGTGAGTAAAATTTGAAGAAAGTATATTCATTCGCGTAGATTTCTTTAGCGTAGAAAAAAATTGGCATTTCAGTCTTATTTATATATGTAATACTTCCACTACGAGAAGGCGGCTCTGACATAAGCATCAATTGATATCATACAAGTCAATTTTCATAAGTTTGGGAGCATGAACAAAATATTATTTATTACAACCTATTATTTCTCTGCGAAGCACTCCGTTTCGTACATTTCCCCCTTTCGACAAATGGATTCGTCTGATAGAGGTCGATGGTCGATAGGCTTCTCGTGCTGAAAGCGCTATACAATTTTCTGTAAGATTTTATGTAATAAATTAATGTGTCAATTACAATGACTTGATCATATTATTCATCTGATATCTGTTTAGAAACTAAAGGTTAATTGAAAATCATTATGGAAAAAAACTCGTTTGAATCTATTTTATATTTTTATTTGAATTTTTCCCCATTTCTTCATATTCTCTAATATGTATTCTTTTTTTAAAGGAAAAGACGAATGTATATGAATTGCTGTATTCATTTGCAAAATTTTATGGTGTTCCAGATTTGTCAACTGAATCTTTGGTTCAAGTATATGAAATTCTAAAAGGAAATGAAACTATGTTTGATTCATTTTTTACATTCTTAACTGCTGCAGAAAGGACTGTTGATTGTGACAGTGCTTGTAAAGTTACTCAGATCTGTTCAATTTCTTGCAGCAATAGTCATGAATATGATATGTGTTTTGAAAATAGTGATTATAATCCTCACACGTCTAAAAAATCTGTGATTATATATGTGTCTATATGTGTTGCGACAGTTGCTCTTATTTTAATATTATTTTTTGTGATTAGAAAGTTTTGGATTTAATATGGCAGAAGTGAGTACGGTTCTTCAATTTAATATCCTGCAATTTGTCTAGATTTATAAAATAAAGCTTCTCAATATGGAGTTTATTTCCTTAAATAATGATATTTAAAGAATAATTATAAACCGAATTTTTAAATATGCAAAATTAATTATTTTATGTGAAAAGATGTATATTTCTTGTTCCAATTTTTTAAGCTAATCATAGTTACTTATTATTGATTGTTTCTCATGAAAATAATCCATTGACATTAAAGTTGTTATTGGTGGTGGTATTTTTTATTTCTTAGCAAGGTTAGGACAAAGTGATCAGCACGGTTTAATCCAGGATTGCCACAACTGAAATGTTTGCTTATGCAATCAGATCCGATAGGTTCTTTCCTGCAGTAAAACGCCAGATATATATCTGCCTTTGTTTATGCGATATCTTTCCGATATTGTGCGGCATTCAGAATAAAGTGGAGATATCGTAAAGCATCTTGTGCTAGTAGGGCTAGGCCATTTAATGGTAGGAATAGTTCTTCAAGCATATAACAAGAATTGTTTCAGGGAAATGCGAACGTACTTCAGAAAGATTTTGTCCTGATAGTTGCATTTTTTAAAGATGGAAGCCAAATGTAACCCAGCTTTTAGATTATTGACTTCATCAACTTAGAAGCAAGGAATGAAGAAATTACTGGAAATCTCTACAGCAAGGATCCTACACTGGTTTTCAAAAATTAAAAAAAATTAGAAAAATTGTGATAGTGAAATTTCTATTCCTTGGATTTTAATGAAATTTGGCAAAAACATTAATCAAACAGTATTTCACAAATTAAGTATAAAAGAAAGGCAATAGGCTTATTTTCTGTCTTGAAAATACACAAAATATAAAGCATACAAAAACAGTATCCGAGTTCAGTGTGTGATCGGCTTCCAGATGACCTGTAACAGCTATACAGGCACGACAGCGGTGTTCCATGCTCAAAATTGTGCAAGGGCGGATTTAGGAATCCGTTAAAGGGGGGGGCTACTGCGGAAAAAAAATTCTGTGTTTTTAAATCCTAAAAATTAAGAAATTCTTAATTGAATTAATTATTAATTTCAAATTAATTAAATTTTATTAATTAAATATTTTAATTAAATTTATTGAATAAAATTATTTTATTAAATTTTAACTGATTGTATTTTAATTAATTAATTTAAATTTATTGAATATATACAAGGGCGGATCTAGGAATCCTTGATGGATACTGTGGAAAAACTATTTTTTGTATTTTTAACTTTAAAAAAAATGCTATATAGTCAACTAAAATCGTTTCATTCTATTTTTTCTACTCAAAAAGTTTTGTCCTCTTCACAAGATTGCCAATTAGTCGTGGCCAATCTCCTTTACTTTTTCTTTACAAAATACGTCAACCTAACCACACTTTCCCATTTTGCTCTCCATGTTTTGAATTCTGATTTTAATCGAAAATTCGAACATTTAAAAAAACCTGTTGTACTTCAAAGCTGCATGAAAATCATTGCCGTTGTGAATTGCAGAATTGGTAAGCCTTTCAGATGTAAAATCCCATAAAATTTTCGGTTAAACCTTAAATCAAGATCTGAAATAAAATGATCAAGTATAGGTATAAATATCACTCGTCTTAAATATTCCTCAGCATTGCTTGAAGGAACATTTTCTCTAGTTGTTTCCTTGCCACATGTTCTAGGAACCTTCATTTCGCTGTTAATATCGTCAGATATACTAGTGTCCAAAAGTTAAGCATACTTCGCAAGATGAAAAAAATTTGGAGTTAATACGGGATGGTTCAAAATCAGTTATGGAGAATTGTGGGACGCACAATCATAGGAACTCACATTTTACAGTTAAGATTCGGTCACGAGGGCTTCTAGGAGAAGAGCCAGGAAGTTACGAAGATGCAAATGATCTGAGCTCATGCCATTGCCCAGAAAGCTGATAATGATTTGTGACGTTCATCAATGGTTTTGTTTGCTGGGCGCAATTCTTACTTAAATTTTCGTAAAAATAACACCTATATTCGGGGAGATAAAATATTTTTTAAAGAAGTCCTCATGTTTTTCGCTTACAACATTTAGAATTTTCAAACATATTATACAAATAGAATGCGTCACAATATGTTACTGGAGAATTATATTAAAATTAAGAGTAAATACTTTGAATATTCAAGGAAATATGAGTATTTGTGATAAATAATTTTTAACAACATATGTGCAAAACATGTCATAATTTTCTTTTATTATTTCAAAGACAGATATATAGAGCAGGTTATTTAAAATGAAGAATACCGTTACTATTCAGAAAGATATCGGCATTATAACGAACTGAATTTCAGTTGCCCTCTAAAAGAAACTAAGTTATGAGGGTTTTTCCTCAAATTTATACCGATTCTTGACTTCAGAAAGAATTTCAAGATTATTTACACGTATTTCTCTAAAAGAAAAGTTTTTATGATTTTTACTCTTTTGAGTGATTACTAAAGAAACGCTTTGCAACAGAATTTGAATCATACAGTAATTTAATAATAAATAATATTTTTTCGAAATTTTGGTGTAAAGTTACCTCATTGGCGGGGATTCTTTGCACCTGTTTCTTTTTCGGTATATTTCAATAACAAACTCACTGGGTGCAATGTTATATATATTTAGGGAATACCTGGATGGAAATGTAAAATAAAATATACTTTATAAATACCTGATTATAATCAACAATTTTTTAGACTTTGTATTCGGTCAAATAAGGATGCCGTTTTTTAAATCCTTTTATCCAATTATTTTCGGGTATGTTGTTAATATATCTATCTATTACCACACCTTCTACCTTTATCTACCTTGGTATTATAATAATTTATTATCATTTTAAGATCTATACTATTGACAGGAAAACCTAAGTCATTAAACTGGACTATACAAATTGCAACGGTCTTTTCCTACTCATTGGAGAAAACCAGGGGATTATCAGGTTTCCTTGCATGATTTTTTTTTCTTTTGTAACAAACTGTGCACTTGAGGTACCAAAAAATAACTTTTATCTCTTTAAGATTACACTAACCTTGTTAAATAGCATTAAAGCAAACTTCTAGAGTCTCTGGAGAGAAATCCATATAATTACAAATCCCTAACTTCCTTCCATACACCCTGGGCATACCTGAAGCCAAAAGAATAATTTTTCTTCTTATTCTTTAATACAAAATAATTTTTTAAAAAACAATTGGGGTTGCTTTGTACCGAAAATTTCAATGCTGTAAATCAACCCTCTTTTTCTGTGCAAAGTTACTCCACGTCAGAAAAAAAAATTAATTACAACTCAAATAACATATATAATTGTCATTCAAAGCTACAAAATGAAAGCTAGGTTTATTAGTTTTCACATATTAAATACACTTTCCTTCAGGAATGTTGTATTTTCTTCACCAGAGACAGATTTTTCAGCACTAAAATTTTTGGCTCAAAAAATGACTCAGTGTTTGGTTCCTTCTGTAACCTCTTGAATGATTATTATATACGTACTAGTGGGCTCTGCCCTCTGCTCGCTAAAGCTCGCCAACCCCCAGGAGGATTGCGTTGCAATCCTCCGGGGTTTCCTAAACAAACCCTGCTCACTTCGCTCGCTACAATGAAGACACTGCGTGTCCTAGCACAGTTGTTGTAAAATCTTTATATATATTACACCCTCTGCTCGGTCCGCTCGCCAGCCTCCAGCAATCATGTTGTGATTCTTTCAGGATCACTGTGTGATCCCAGCTCACTTCGCTCACTCGCCATACAGTTATGTGTTTCTGCTAGTATTAGGAACTTATAAGTACATTATTATAAGTATTTAAATTATTTCAAATTGCATGAAATCCTAAAATTAATTTTTCTTCAGTTTCTACAATTAAAATCTTCTGGTAGTACAGATATATATATATATCTAAATGTTAGAAAGAAATTTGAATTCTAATATTTATAATTCAAAGATGATTAAAAATCAAAATTATTTTCATCAATCAGAAATCAATCATTTAAAACTTCTTGGCATACACTTTTGACTATTTCTTCAACAGTTGATTTCGAAATAACTTCATTCCAACAAAGTTTTAGCTTTAAAACTGATATGATAGCCTTTTTCCAAATCTTCAAATTAAAAAAAAATTGGTGTCTCTACCAAAATTTCAAACATGCCCTATATACAATGAAATGAAGTTCATAAAAGCTTCCTCACATCTATACATGCTTATTCCAATAATTATTTAGTCAAAAAAGATACAGTGTTTTTCTCAGTGTAGTCATTTGTGTTTTAAATCTCAGAAAATTCTATTAGTCGTAGAATGAAATAACCCATCTCGCAACCTTTTAGCTAAAAAAGGACAGTTTAAAGAAAATAGTGGCTTGAAACATGTTCATATTAACTATTCAAAATTAAAACCCATAATAATTATTTACTTTTAGCCTTTTATAATTAATATGAGCTTTTTTCAAAAAATTCCCAAATCCTTGCTTTTTACAACAAAATTTTAAACATTCTCACTTTTCAATTAAATATTATACAGAAAAGCTTCCCCACTTGTATACATGCTTATTCGAATAATTATTTAGTCAAGAAAGATATAGTGTTTTTCTCAGTGTAGTCATTTGTGTTTTAAATCTCAGAAAATTCTAGTTGTTGTAGAATGATGTAAACCATCTTGCAACCTTTTAGCTAGAAAAGGACAGTTAAATGAAAATAGTGACTTGAAACATGTTCATATTAACTATTCAAAATTAAAACCCATAATAATTATTTACCCTTTGCATTTTAAAATTGATTAGATAGCCTTTTTCAAAATTTTCAAACATCGTTTTTTCCAGCAAATCTTAAACATGCACTTTTTTAAACGAAATGTTGCTCCCGCACATGTAAACACACACCCTCTTCTACGCAAATTGTATTCAACATTTCGCAAGAAAATCATTTTAAATCAATACATTCAAAAAAAGTAACGAATTTTCCTATAACGCGAAAGCGATTAGCGGAGGGATGATCGCGGCGTCAGGGTTGAGATTGTAAACAAACTGATCGTTGCCAACGGGCAGAAAGAAATAAAGGTCTTTTTTGTGCCACACATAAGCGTTTTATATAATATAGATAAAAAATGAAATACACTAGTAAATGTTGCGAAGAAAAGAGAAAGAAAAAACCTCGTATATCTTATCAGTTGGTCTCTATTTCACTTTTCAACAAAAATTTTATATTGGTACAAAGCAACCTCCACATTGGCACAAAGTATTCCCCGTTTTGCAGTATATTTTAAGCTTGAATCTTCGCATGGGTATTTAACATATTTCCAACCTTTATACAATCCAATATATCTATTCGAATATTCAAATTTAAAAAGTATCAAATTATTTCCTTAACAAGAAATTGCCTTCCACCACTGAAAACTGCAGCAGCAATCGTCATTTTGAAAGTTACATACATTATGTGAAAGTACATAGTTATGTGTTAGTGCCGTATTAGTATGCAGCACGTGCAGGGGCGGGCCGTGGTGCTAAATTCCGGAATGGCGCCAAAGCGGGAGTGTGAAGAAAAAAATGGTATTATAAACTTGAGAAATAAAGTCATCTATTTCTAAAATAAATTTATTGAATATATTATTTTTGCTCTCTCTCTCTCTCTCTCCATATATATATATAATCTTAAATATATCTGAAGTTTACAAATTCTCACCATAGTAGTAGTATCAAGTCATATTTACAAGTAAAACATGTATATTTCTAAGAGAAATTTTGTTTGATATTTAGAATACGGGAATTATAAAATTAAAAAATAATACGTTGGATATGAGAGGGGGCGCCATATTGTTGCCTTGCCCTGAAGTCTTTTCATTCCAAAATGCCATTTTGAAAATGAAGATTGGAGCAAATGGATAGCAAGATTCGAGGGAACTGCATCTGGATGGTTCAACAAGCATGAAGCAGAGCAGATAAATTCTCTTTTATATTTGATGGGATCGCAATCCGAAGAAATATTTAGCACTTTCGGTTTGAAGCAAACAGATGCCGATTGGAGATAACAGCCTTTTACGGTATATATTGTACATAAAGTTTGTATTCCTATGATGGTATAGTTGTGTTTTCATCGTGTAAATAAATTCATCTTCTTTTTAACCTAGCATCGTTATTTATCTGAAGCATAAATAATCATAAAATATTCCCAAACACACCTATCTGCAAAATCTTCGCCGACTTTTATAACAAAGTTTGGCACTCCCGTATAATAATTACAACTCATGGGTCAAAAGGAAAAGGAGTTGCCATTTCAGCCATAAACTTTACATCCAAACTCATCAGTGGCGGTTTTTCGCAAAGGTGTTACAAGCGCTCGCCTCTTACCTCGAGAATCTAGGAGACCTCAAAACCTATTTGACGTACATCGTAGTGTTAAGCCAACTGCGAATTTGTGACATTGTGTAGGGGGCCTCAAAGCAACGTTACGTCTGTGGCCTCATATTGACAAACTCCGCCACTGAACATTACTCTTACACTTAAGCTCTATCATATTAATTTTGTATTCACTGCTGAAGGTTGCGCGATTCTTGTCGCAATCGAACGTTTTGTACAAAATGCTGATGTATCATTTATCATCTGTTTCGACACTTTGTCAATTTTGAAATCATTAGTATGTTTGAATCTAAGATCACCAACTATATTGCATTACAAATTGGGTCAGCATTAATCCTATCTAGTTTGCGATGTAAATCCATCGAAATGGTTTGGATTTCAGCACATGTTGGGATTACAATAAATGAACTAGCTCACAAGGCGACGAAAGACGTCCGTACTTCAGATACTGTTCCGCATCCATCCAGATAGCATGTACATTTGCAGCAAGTGTGACTTTTTTTGATATTAGCTTGTCATGACAAACTTGATGCGGCAACTTTGCAGCAAACGTCCTGCAAAGTAACAAAGCATAATCGACCAACCCACTTGCAAAACAAGTTTGCTGTGAAGTTTCTATGACAAACTTCACACCACAGTTCCAAAACAAGTTTACTGCAAAGTTGATACAGTCTGGTCTTGATCTTTGTCTCTGTTTTAAAAACATCCGATTTTTAATAGCATCTTCTAACCGTCCTTCTTTTTATTAATTCAATAAATCAATGATAATTTGTAAAAAACTAACTAGACATTTTTATAAAAAAAATTGAAAAATTAGCCATCGATCTTCTTACTAAATATAGAACACGCACTTTAAAGAAAACTATAAATCGCCTTTTTCTTAATGTTGAAATTTTAACGTTCATAAACAAAATTAAACCTAAAAAACAATCAATGTTTGTTGAAAAATAATAACTAATAGTAATTACTTTTGAACCCTAATTTCATAATTTATTCTACTAGCAAAACGTAGCTATTAGCGAAAATCGGTTTCCCTTTGACTTCAAATCATATTATCAACTCAAAATTTAAAAAATTAATGAAATCAAGAAAACAGTTTAAAATGAAACGTGTAGATGCACCGATCTATTAGCGCAATCTATCTTCCCCTATCAGAGTCTAGCTGGCTGAGTGGTTAGGACGACATGTCGGGGTTTGAATCCGAGGTTGTCTTTTTTACTCTGTTTTTGCTATAGTTAGCAATGAGTTTAACGCAGCAAGCTTGCGACGAGTTCGACTTGTGGTGACTAACTCGTTTGCAAAAACTTGTTTCAAGCTTGCACTCTTGCCGTGTCAAACTTGCTGCAAGCTTGCAGATTTGCAGAGCATGATTGCTGCAAACTAAAATTGCTATCTGGGTAGGGATGAAGAATGTTTGCCGAACTGTTTTCTACGCAATATTAAAAAATACAAATACCAGTGATGAATACTACTGTCAAAAAGGCGTGATTTAGTCATTTGTATAAAATGTACGCAAAGTGTATTTTTATTTAATTTCTTTTTATTATAATCTTGCAAGGTTTTAGTTTTTAGTTCTATATACTGTCAACAGATGGGACCATCAAAGTTACCCTAAAAGCTCTCACATATGCATGAACTACCTTCCCCACAGGGAGGGGGCAAACAGAGTCTTCACCCGTAATCTTAGAGATAAGCAGGTCACGCTTCACCGCGCAGATCACCCTACACCACTTAGTCTCGTATGATTCGCTCTCCTCCCCTCCCAATCGCGGTTTAAGAACTCTTTCTGTGAAAGAACCCTCTTGCAAAGCCGTAGCCAGGATTTTTTTGTAGGTTTACTTCCAGGTGACCCACTATAATCAGCATTATAATAATAAAAGTAAAACTAATTAAATTAAAAATCATTGTGACCACCAAATTCACAATAATTAAAAAGGTTTACTCTTTTATTAATTTAATAATATTACAAATTTGTAAAACAAAGATGATATATGATTAATTTTTAAAAAGCAGTTTTTAATTAAATAATCTCGCTACATCACAAAATCTTATTTTTGGGTATCTCAAACAATTAATCAGAATGATGTTTTACCGAGTGCTTTCCTTGCTCTTTGAAAGCACATTTTTAAATTGTGAAACATGAAATATTTATTTATTTAAACATAGCTACATATTTGAAACAGGATCAATATATAAAATAAGATTGGAGAAATAAAGTTCAATGCAATCAAAGACTCCCAAAGCGATGTTTGAAATCTAAAACACACGCAATAAAAGAAAATAATAATGTAAATTACACTGTCATATTTGTTGCCCTTCACAAAATATAAAAGCAATAACCACGAAACAATAGATTTGGATTCTAAATGGAAAATGTTTTAAATATTCAGACAATGATTTCTTTTTGAAAAATTTTAAGAAAAAAATGACAAGAAAGGAACACTGATTATAACATTAATATAAAGAATTAGTTTTAATAAATTATAAAATGTAATGTACAATTTTAATTTTTTTAACAAAATCATGAGAAATAGTTAATTTTATCTTAAAATCGCATTCTCTATTTCTTAAAATAATTGGTTTTATACCACTTACTCAGTTAAATTACAAACTCCAAGCGTCTTGTTTTTTCAGCAGCAAATCGATTTATAATTTCATTGGTAATGATGGGAACATCTCTGTGAATGCTCATTAATGCCAAACCTGTAAGTCTTTCTTCTCCTGTTGAATTCCTCAAATATGTCTTCAAGCGCCTCAAAGAAGAGAATGTCCTCTCAGATGTACAAGTTGTAACTGAAAGAGTTGCTGATATTTTTAACAAAACATGCACATTTGTGTAAAAGCTCTGTGTATAAAATGTTAAAGCCTCCAATGCAGAACTAGGCCCTTCCTTATCTTGCCATTTATTTATCCAGAGATTTAATTCTGATTATAGCTTTGTTAAATCTAAGAAATGAGCATACACTTTAAAATCATCTTCCCCAAAATCTGAGGATGCACATATACTCGGTATCAATTTATGAAGAACCATTGATTTATAATCGTTGAAACGCAATTCCATCTGGCTTAAAATATCATCTAAAAAGGGCACTGCAATGGATATTCTAAAGTATTCTTCGGGATCACTAGAACTGCAATTAATTCGGTGTTTCTGTCATAATGCAACTCTAGGCATTTTGATGGACTCGCTAATCAAATTTAAAAGTGAGTTGGCTTTTAGGAAAATTTTTCCAAATTCAGAATCCACTTCTTTTCGAATCCCTTTAATTGTTTTCACTGTGTTATCAACCAGATCCAGAGCGTCACTTAGATCACAATTGGGATCCTGTAGATTTTTGCACAAAGTTAATGCATATGTGAAAAGATGTGATGCTGTCACTAAACTAATAATAAAAGAGCTTCCAGTCATTGATTTAGATAGCTGTGAAGCTGTAGAAGACACATTCCTCAAGGGTTTCAAAGATTGCAATGTAACTTTCTGCAAATCTAATGAGGGCTTCATGACTTTCTACCCATCTTGTTTCGCACATGGGTTTTAAATTATTCCATTTAACCTTGGGTAAGTGTTCTTCTGCTTTTTCCCTGAAAATGTCCATCCGTTTTGCAGATTTTTCAAGTAACTTTATTACTGACTGCACAGACCCTAAACAATTTCTGAGGGCTGGGGACATTTGAAGCATGCATCAGGAGCTAAATTCAAGGAATGCGAGCTGCAATGAACATAGAGCGCGGCAGGATTTGTTTCCTTAATCACAGCTTGCACTCCATTAAAACAGCCACTCATTGAACTTGCCCCATCATATCCTTGACCACATAAATTAGAGCAGTTTACACCTAACGAACTGAGAGCTTTTAAAATATGATTTCCAAGGTTTCTTCCAGTTGCAGTTTTGATGGAAAAAAATTCTAAAATAACTTCTCGTAAACTGAAAGACCTATCGCCTTGCGTCACATATCTGACACACAACGAAACTTTTTCGGTGACAGATATATCTGTTGTACTGTCAACTAAAACTGCAAAACATTTGGCATCATTTATTTTTTAACAAGATCATCTTGAATAATGTTACCGCAAATTTTGATGATGTTGTTTTGAATTTCAGGGCTGAAATATTTCGCAGTCAGCGGTGTGTTTTCAACGTGTTCCTTCAAGTTCGTATCTCCGAAAGATATACGCATTCTAAGAAGAGCTCTAAAATTTCCGACATTAATAACAGGCTCGAATCCTCCATTTTGCAGGTCACCGAAATCCGGCAACAAAAAATAATAGTATCAAAAATTGACTTCAGTTTTTTTCTGTTTTTCTCAATTTGTTGTGCTCTAACTGAATCCAAATGTAAAACTATATTTGAGCATTTTGATAATGATGTGATAAAATTATCTGCATATAACTGGTTAGAGAGATGATAATGACACTTCAAGTGATTTATAAAAGTCTCTATGGTATCTTTCCACCTATTGAAAGGCTTTGTCACCAATTTTTTTAATTTTTGGTGATTTCCTTTACCACCAGTTTCCTGATGAAAAATGACGCAGTATTTGCACAGGGCACCTTGATCTTCGATCGAAGTGTAAGCCAACCATGGAAACCTTTTAAACCATTGGTGTTGAAACTTTAATTTACTTTCTCCTAAAACTGAAAACAAAAAATTTTCATTCGGTTTCCAAGGCTCAGTTAACATTTTTTTTATTCTTGATCCGCAATCTTTTTTGTTTAAATATAGTTCCAAATATAAAAAATTGCAATTCACCGATATTTTTTTAATACTTTTATTAACATCCTGCGTTTTAGTTAATAATTTCGCTGGTTTCTCAGCTACAACGGATGTTTGGGATTCATCAACACAGGTTTTCGGCGTTTTAAAATACTTAAATAAAGCCAGGTTGTTACTCTTGCACTTCAACATTTCGAATTTTACTGCTGAACTAATATGCGTATGCTAGACTATACATCTACTCTACTCACTAAGGGATTTCCCCTCTCTGCCTGCTGGGTCACGTGATTAGGAAAGCTGACACGCTCTCAACCACCCTCCCCTTTCGTTATCACAATAGTCTAGCTGGAATTCCATTCATCAATAGAAAATGTATACCAGCGGTAGTGGTCTCCCCTAAACTTTCTCGTATACTTCCCAAAAAGGTGTCATTTTCCCTCTAACTAGGGTTGCCATACGTCCCGTATACTATTTGTCCCGTTTGTTTCCTAAACTCTGACTCATTATAATTTTAAAATGACCTGCGCCCATTTTTATGATTATGTGCAAAAGGAAAATGATAACAATTTAAAAAATTGCATAAGTTCTCAATTTTTACGCGCGCTGATTGTAGCTAGAGATTTTCAACGCTTTTTGTTAAAATATATGGTAAGGTATTTCATGCATCTAAAAACTAAAGCAAACCTGCATTTGTTTTAGAATTTCAATTTCTAAATTGACATAACAGTTTTCACAGTGAATTTCCATATAATAAGATATGGAATTTTTATTTAAAAAAATTATCCATGAATTAATAAAACTAAATATCCTTACTAATGAAAATGTAAATCTACAATTAAAAATGACATTCACGTAAAAGTATAATTCTATTTCAGTTACTCTGATTCAACTTTATATTTGTTTAGTGCAGTTGCCTCAGACAACTTTTTGAATAATATTTATTATTAACTTTTACACTGAGAAAATGTTCAATAAATAAATATCTGTTAATATTATTTTATTAAATGTATTTATTAAATATAATAATATTTGATATTAAGATCTGTTGTTCATCATGTCATGTTTTAATAATGATTTGAAAATACCTCTAAACAGTTGGCTTCTAAAAGTAGTTAACTAAATAGTTTGCCAGAGCAATTAGGATTATGATATATGGTTATATTTCTTGAAAGTATTCACTTCTGTATTTTAAAATGATTAAGTACTTAAATGGAGACTCATCTGTTTTCCTATTCTTCGGGGGAGGAGATAATTTATCTATAATGATTATTTTGCAACAAATTTTTTCATAGTAAGTTGTTAATATTTATAGAATTTTTTCAAAATAATTGACCCTAAATTGATCATGAAAATTAATATCCTTACTAATGAAATTGATATTTTCCTTAATAAATTTGCCATTAAAAATTGCATTCATGAAAAAGTGTAATACTATTTTAATTATTTTGATACAATTTGTGATATTAACAACTTACATTTGTTTAGTGCCGTTGCCTCAGGCAACTTTTGTGAATAACATTTATTAATAACTTTTAAACTGAAAAAAATGAGATTTCTTTCTAATTTTTCTTTAAAAAAGGTTTAAAATAAAGTTTAGTAGTAAAAGTTAAGCAAATGGGAAAAATAAGCTTGCATGAAAGAGAAAGTTAATCTGCATTTCAGATTCAATAATATATTAATTTTTTAAAAACATGCACAAAAACAATTTTTAGCGCTAATATATTATAATGGGAAACTATACATAATTCAGAATATTATAATTTTCTCTAATGTATTTTCAATCAGATCTTTTTCAGAAATATCATCAATTATTAAGGATGAGGATTACTCTCAAGCATCTCATATTAGAATGAATTTATATTCAAATTATACCCATGTCTAATCTAAAAAATATTAACAGAATGAAATTAAGTACCCAACTACACATGGAAACATTTGTTGGAAAGAAATACAACCGTGTATATCATAATCCTAAATGC
Source organism: Araneus ventricosus (assembly GCA_013235015.1). Classification (NCBI taxonomy): domain Eukaryota; kingdom Metazoa; phylum Arthropoda; class Arachnida; order Araneae; family Araneidae; genus Araneus; species Araneus ventricosus. The sequence goes on along the minus strand of BGPR01011746.1, from coordinate 17,841 downwards.
TCTGGCGAACTTTTTAAAAATAATTTCAAATCATCAAAACACGAGTAACAAACAGATGTACAGATTCAACTGAAATCTACCCAATACTCCGATCAGCTGTGTAGGCGTTCTTCAGCCTCACCTCCGATAGCCAAGTCTTCAGTCACATATATTACAGAAGTGATGCAATCATTCGTAAACGCATATCACAACAAGAGGGCTGATTCACCGAAAGACAATCGTTTCCCCTCGATAGCAATAGAAACTGCTATCGAGGGGGAAAAGTGATTGGGAGAAGAAAGTGTGAATCACAGGAAACCGCAATAGGAGGGAAGGAATAGTTGGTATTTGTGGTCTCGCGTTCTAGGGAACTGTAACGTTTCGTGGCGCCATCTGTTGTCAGTATATAGAACTATAAACTGAAACTTTGAAAAGTTTATTAAAAATACAAATTAAAATACTTCACTTACATTTAATTACAAATGATTAAATCACACCTTTTTGACAATAGTATTCATCACTGGTATTTGTGATTTTTTGATATTGCGTAGAAAATAACAGTTCGTCAAATATTCGTCATCCCTAGTCGGGGATTCAAAGGGGCAAGTATTCGTTTTCATCTTCGATTCACAGAATCGCTGTAATTCCTCGAAGAAAGAATAATCGCTGTGAAAGCTCCCTTACTGCGATCGCGCCGAAAACTGTGACGTCGAAGGCTGACTTCTGTGATTGATTACTATTGATTGTGACCCATGATCTCACGTTCCAACATCTCATTCCTCAAAAATCCAAAAGAATTTTTGGTGGCGCCATCTGTTCACAGTATAAAGAACTAAACATTAAAACTTAACATTAATCGAACTAAACACTAATAGAAAGTATATGTATTAAAAAGAAATAACAATTTCTTATCTAAATTTTTTAGAACATTTTACTTATACTTAATAAGACTTTTTGAAAATTAAAAGTGTGTTTAAAATTACAGTTATTTGGAACAGATATTTAAAAATAGCAATAGCAAAAATATTTGTTACTCAAAAAAATCGCGGATTATACATTCCTACCATAGGGTTCGTAGTACGGCGTTCCCGACCATGCCATGTAAGCACTGCTTGGTATGGCATATTTAAATGAAGTGTTCAAAACCAAAAGGTATAACTTTCCTCTCGGTGACCTTTAAATTACACATGGAAGAGATATTATTTCTTAATAATTTCTAAAATGTGTTCTTATTTGTTGACTTATCTTAAACTTGTATACCAAAAATTCTTGACTGTTTGAAAAAAGTACGAGACTCAAAATTTTCTCTTAAATAGTTTTTATCAAATCTATTAATTTCAATTTATCGAGATTCAACTAATGAAATGATTTTTGATATTGAAAATCTTGAGTTAAGAACAAAAAATTATGATTATTTTTAATTATAATTATTATGAATTCTTTTTACTAGCAATTCTTTTACTTCTCAAGAGATATCAAAAGCCTTGAACTTTATTAGTCACAAAAAATTCTTTACCCCAATTAGAATCAAGAAAAATTAAAAAGTTCGAATCAATGATCAAACCAACTATTCTATGGACCTTATGCATGTGACGTCACATCCTCCGACACGTGACCTGCCGGAGGCAACCATTGGTCAGTCTTAAACAGCTGACTCAGAACTGCTTTTATTTCTGAGTCGCTTATAGGCTCCATTGGTTCCTTTGTAAACAACCTCAGAAATCGATCTTTATGCATAGTGTACCGATTGCTTTCATTCAAATCAACCGAGTCTTAGCATCCTCTCCTCATGAAGAAACTTATCTGCAACAAAACATGGCGATCAAACAGAGACAAGACGCCTTCCTTCCTTGCAAGAGCGACATTTCTTTCCCTCATCACCTCCCGACATCTCCTCCTTCCACCCCAAAGAACTTGTCGTTCATTCCGAAATGAGGATTCCGGAACGTAATAAAGGTTCTTTTTAGGGGATTCGTTCTTTCTGAGAATCCGGATCTGCGGATTCGTTCAGGAATGAACGACATATCACTAACTTCAACAAACAGCTGTGGTTTCTGTTTGGATGAAATACTTCAGGAGTTTTTCATGATTGTCAGCAAATTTTAATCTTTTTGTTTTTTATTATTATTTTCAAAACTAGTGTTGTTCTGGAAATAACATTTAATTTCCCTGTTTTAAAAATCATTTCTTTTGGATTTTAAATGAGTAATATATTAAGGTTAGGTAAGCGGTTGGGTAGTTGATATTTCGTAAGTTTTTTACATTTTTAAATAGAACTTTCAAAATGTGGACATTATTCATGAAATGCCTGATACTTTTTTCTGGATTTTGGACTGTCTGGTGCGAAGACGTTGGTTGGTATTTTATTTCTCTCGTTTTAGAAATAGACTTTAGTGCAAATCTTTTTAAAATGCTTCTAAATAATTAGAAATAGTTTCAAATGTGTTATAAGTAAAATCTGAAAAATTGTGTTGCTGCCATTGAACTTGATTGCTTTTCTTAATCTATTTTAACTGTGGATTTATATAAATTTCATTAAGTTATTACAAATGAAAGTAAGCATTTGCAGTTCAATTTTTTTTAAAGTATTGTTACAGTGAATTGGATTTTATGTTGAACACTTTTAATTCATGGTTTATAAATTTAATCCAATAGTTGAGAATATGTTTTCTGTTGGAAATTAACATATTTTTCAAAATAAATGTAGAACAGATAATCATTTAATTCGGGATTCATGCACATTTTAACAGGTGGTCTAATACTTTTGCTCTAAAATGTTGATTTTGCATAAAATTGAATTTCCCTACTTCCTTGAATGCAAGAAGCAATATAATGTCATATGATGATATTTAGTGTTCCCTTTGCTTAAGTACAAATAGTATTTTCGAATTAAAGTTATGATTATTTTTATTATTAATTTTATTTTATTTATTATTATATTTATAATTATTATATTACAGACAAGAATACTATTTCAATGCAAATTGTAAATAACTAGTAAGGCTGCATAAAAAACTCAAAAAGGCCCAGGTTCTCCACCACTAGCCTATCTCTTACAGAATTAAAGATGGTAATGTCAGAGAATGATGAAATTTTTTTTCTTCATATCTCCAGACAAAAGGAATCTACCTTCAGCTTCTGACTTGCGGATAGAGATTTCTTATTTGCTGCTACCAAACAGGGGTGTAGTAGAGCGGGAATGGCATTCCAGCACTGCTTTTCTAAGAAGAGAAATAAATAAGAAAAAATTGAGAAAACATCCTTAAAACGGTGTGATTTTTGTCACCCGGGTTAGAGCATTCTGACACTGCTTATTTTGCAACTATACCACTGCCGCCAAATAAATGAAAGGTCCAAAATCTCTCAGAGTAAAGTGACCAGATATCTTAGATTAGATGGGACTATCTTGATATTTAAGTTTTTCTTTTTTTTCCCCCATGTTCAAAATGCCTCTGGAATTTGAATTAAATGTTCTAAATAATATCTTCTATTTATTAGTAAATATTTTATATTAAAAAAGATTAACTAGATATAATCTTTAAAAAATGTTATTTTCTGAATAATTCTGCTTCTGAAATTTTACTGTACATAGTGTGTGGTCACTTTATCATGTCCATTATAGTGGAATCAGCCTGCCAGAAAAATAAGTAAAAGTGATAGCAAATTGTATTTTTTATTTTCTTGTATCTTAATGCTTCTGTTGTTAATTTTTAGATTTTTCCCCAAATCCAAAAATTACCACAAACCTGACTGAAGTTCAAAAATTGAGTTACTTTATTTAGTATCATCTTCTGAATAGTCACTTCAGTATTTTAGACATTTGATGTAGTACAATAAATAAGCAAAATGTGTTGTGTGTCACTTATGTGTATTCTCTCTTTATTCTTCTCATTATATTATATTTTCTCTTGGAAAATTAACAGTTCCTTGTGGGATGTTCTCCAAATAGCGGTATTACTTTCCTAGTATAGGTTGTGCTTAGCAAAAACTCATTTGCACTTGCAGCAGTCTAAAGTAACACATATTTATGGAAGTTAAAAGATTTGATTTATTACACTGAAAGAATGTTGTAGAGTTTTTCTAGTAAAATACTTTTAATTTTACTCGTGAATTTGTTGTCATGAGGTTTGAGCACAAATGCTTACAAGAAATATTTTCCTTTTTTTTCCCATGTTCTTGTGTTTAAGATATAAAGTTTCAAATTTGTTCTCCCTTTTTTCAATTTCTTCTGATGTATAGAAAAGCATGCTTGGAAATGTTATAATGATTTGAAATCTTTCCTTTTTAGGATGTTTTTGGCATATAACAGATACTCATGTTGACCAAAATTATTCAAGAACTGGAAATGTTCAAAACCTGTGTCATGAAGATCGAAATAGATTGCAAAGCAAAGCTAACAATGTCTCGGATAATGGGTTGTATGGAAATTATCTCTGTGATTCTCCACAATATCTTATAAATGCAACAGTTTTATCTATGAAGTATATTCAATCAACTCCCGATTTCATAATCTGGACAGGGTTAGTTTTATTGATTTTGTTAATATATCTACTAATTTGTTTAAATTTTAGTTATTAAGTTTTAATTATTTCATTACTATAGACTCATTTTCTTATCAGTAAATTGTTTTTCGGGTTTAAAATAATAATGGAATGATTACATAAGTGTAAATCAATTCTTGTGAGGTCTTTCTTCTAGACATTATATACTAGCTTCACTGATTTATATGCAACTCGATTATTTTTCGCGTGTAAAGTATACTAATATTGACAGCTATTTTTGGGTTTGTGGCAATTAATTAAAAATTAACTAATGTTAATCACATGAAAGCTATATTAATTATATAAGGCTGTATTGAAATTCTCGTTGTAGCTTTTTCTAGTGCCTTGTATTGATTTTTTCCCACTTCAAGCAACTAGCATTTTCTATTTTTAATGATCAGCTGGAAAGAGAATCATTCACATTTATTTGAGCATTTTTTGTAAAACGTCATCATTAAAACGTTATTCAATTTTCAATATCAAAAGAATGATTTATCCACTTTTAAAGCTTATTTCTCATGGCTGAAAAATTAGTAGGTAAATCTTAGTAGACTGGTAGAAGTATCCATCAAAATAAATTTTTTCTACAATCAGTGTTTCATGATAGATAAATCGCCTATCATTTAGTGCAGTATCTGTCTATCCATTATTGTGTATACATATAATGTATTCTTTCCAGAATAACAAAAATAGTCAAAAGCAATAAAAGGAAAATAACTTACTACTTATCATAGGTGGGAAAAAGAAATTTATGTTTTAAGATAGATCACTAAAAAGATTACTGAAATTCCAAGGCTTTGAAAAAAATTGATTACTAAACCATTACTGTTATTACTAAAAAAGAAATTAAATCTTTGAAGCATAATTTTTTAATGCATAAAAATGTTTTTGTATTTGCCATAAAAGTTCTTCAACATATTTTTTTATATATATTTGCATTCGTTACATTAGTGTTATTCTCAAATATTGGACACAATGCACCAGGCCATTTGTCAACTGCTAGAGGTTGTCAGAGTAAAGAATAGTGTATGTTACATTCTGGAGAATTTGCAAGTCTGATTGGATAATGTGTTTGTGAAAAGTTTGTTTGATGCTTGTAAAATGAGTATAATGAAGGTCTGATCATGATGAATCCTGATTAACTTTAAATCTGACTAATAACTGTGACATTCTATATATACCTTTTGTGATATGAATCTCCTGCTGTGTTATTTTGAATAGATTATGATCACAAAATTCCTTATTTATTGTTCTGTGTGAGTTGGAAATCTTTTATGTAAACTTGTATTCAGTGGCGTACCCTACATAAAATGGCGCCCAGGGCAAATAACCGAAACTGCACCCCCTTTTTTTTTTCCTTTTGAAATGTGTTCCTCATTTTCTTTTCGAAAACTTTATGTCGGTGAGTGCAAAAATTAAAAGTGCAAATAAACTTAAAAATTAACATACAAGACATTTTTGAGATGATAGGATTTACAAATTTTTTAACGAAATTTTGCTAAATTTTCACAGAAAACTTGGTGCATTCTAGCTTTAATCCTATAAATATGGCTGAAATCAGAAAATCAAAGTTTTTTGCAAGAAACTTTTGAAAAATTAGAAAAATATAAATAAAGGGTGCATTCCATTTATCTCGTATTTGAAAAATAATATAAAATGTGTAAAAATCTCTTAATCAATCGGAAAAAAAAAACCCCGAACATATATATGAATAAAAATAAAAAAAATTATATACATTACTTGTTTGCCCATAGACAGTATATAAAAACTCTAAACATTGAAGTAAATTTTTTGCTAACACAGATAAAATCATGCAAAAGCCTTACAGACTAATATATTTAATAATATTCTTCATTCATTTCATCCATATCTTTAAATATATTAATCAAAATTTACAACTAATTAAGTTTAATAATCTTTTATCTAGCACCTTATGTCAAAGTTAAAATTCATTACATGAAATTAAGCTATTTTAGCGGGAAAAAATGCTGATTCAAATATGAATTAAATTTACAAAGTTATTAATTTAACTATGACATGTAAAATCACACTTCCTTCTTATTTTAGTAGACATTATTTATGTGCATAAAAAACGATACATAACTTGTGACTGACCCCACCGAGACTCAAATTGAAAAGGACCTTCTTTTTAAATGAGTTTTTAATTTCATTGATGGGAGTTTGGGTCGGCAAATCTCTGAAACATAATATTACTTGTAATTTTGTCACAGCTTGAGGTTTCCGGGTTGTAAAAATGACTGTGTCATTAAGATTTTCCCACACTTTGTTGAAACCATTTCAATTTTTAAGAATCATGGGGAAACAAGCTTCAAAAAACCTACTTTTCTTTTAAATACAACCAATTGATTCCTTAAATTTAGCCCCCTGGAAATTGTGCCCAGGGTACGTGCCCCACCCTAGTTACACTACTGCTTGTATTATTTTTCTGTTTTCAAATGTTAATGTATTTACTCTATTATAATTTTTATAGGGATAATCTACCTCACACTGAAGATTTTGACCCAGGCTGGGATATTACTTTTGAAGCTATTAGAAACACTACTTTACTCCTTACTTCCACTTTTCCTAACGTTCCAATATTGCCCTCTATTGGAAATCATGATAGTTTTCCCCCTAACATTTTGCCTGCTGACAATGCAGCGAGTAACATTTACAAAGGATATCTAGAAAAAGGAAGGTGGAAAGATCTTATAAATGAAAGTGAATGGACTACTTTTGTTCAAGGTACTCTTTTGCTCTGTATTTTTTATTACTTTTATATGTTATATGAAATTTAATTTGAATAGTAATCAAGGGCACTCATATGATAGTTTGTAGGGGGGGGGGGGGCACCCCCTGGGGGTATGGATTATTTTTAATATTTTGGAAGATGAGTGGCAACTTGTAAGTAGCCATAAAAAGTTCCAGTTTCGACCCTGTTAAAAATTTTGTCCTGTTACTAAAATACTAGGCCATGGTACTGATACTGTAGGAAAAAGAATAACACGTTGTTTTAACTACTTTATTGAAACCAGTGAATATTTAGCAATACAAATTCAGGAGCAAAGTCCTTATACTTTAATACACTAAAAATATACACCTCATAAGATTTTACACTGGAATTGATATAAAAAGCAAACTGCAAGGTAAAGTATTATGCATAGGTTAGTTTGTGGATTTGACACTAATATTTATCTGAAAAAGCAAACTGTAAATTTCTTTTCATTTTGCCGAACAAGTCAATCACTTTGTCCTCAAAACCAGGATTTTACGCTCTTTTCCCGTGGAGGTCAAGAAAAATTTTCGTCTTCCAAATTCAAAATTTCGACTCGCATTTTACGTTTTAGATTTCCCTGAACATTAATTCTTTTTCAACTTTTAAATCATTTTCTTGAAAGAAAAACATATGACTACACAATATTTTTTCCTTTCCATGAGAGCTGGGGGGGGGGGGGGCACCTTGTTCCCGGGCATGGGCGCCCATGATAGTAATGACTGCTGTAAAATAATACTAATAATCAGTTTAACTTTATATAGTATTTTCCTTGTAAAAATTATTGAAAGTATTTTCTCAATTTCACTGTCCTTTTTGTTTCATGATAATTCTTACTCATTACATGTTTTGTATATCCAGTTCACTATTTGTGCATTTTTAATTGCTTAAATTCTTTATAATGCTCCTCTGAAAACATAATATTGATGTCGAAGTTAATCTATAATGTTCTACATAAGGTAAATGCTCCAGTAGTGGGCCACTTAAGGGTATTTCCTCAATTAACATCTAAACTTTTGAGAAATTTCACTAATCTATATTTTTTTATGGTTGTTCAAACTTTTATCTAAAATAATAATCATCTGAAATATCAAAATAATTGTAATATAATTTTTAAAAAATTAAAAACTTAGATCACTCCTATGCACCAGAAGTGGGCATAGCAAACTTTTGATGTACCAGTAGTGGGCATACCAAAAGTGGGCCACCCAGAATTGTCAATTGTGCCAAAGAAAAAAGAATAAAATCATTATATATAGTAATAATAACAATACATTAACATTATACACTATAAAAAATGCAATAAAAATGGCTTGATATAAGTGAAATCTTTTATATATAGATTCTAGTCACATGAGATTTGCATTTTTTCTCTAACAGCCAATTTTTTATTAAAGGTATATGATAATTATCGATCTTTCATTTTAATTTCTGTTTGGGACATTATGGATATTAAATCTTGATATTTTATGTTGAATAAATCTTTTTTTTTTTCTTTTATCATCTTGCCTCTGCAGCCAAAAAAGAGCCCTTTTAAATGGTGATGGAATATTTTTCAATGGTCCAGCAATATGATAGTTATTATTGTCTGCCTCGTTACAGAGCCCAACTAATTCTTGAATATCAGTCTTTTCCTCAACAGTACTATAAAATATTTATTATTTAAGCAATTGGTCAGAATGTTCCATTAGTATACCAGTAGTGGGCCATTAGTGTATCAGACGTGGGCCATGTGGCCCACTACTGGTTCTGATAAAAATAAAGCAAATCTAATTAAATAAAAAGACTTTACAACATATAACCTTCTTATTAAACATCACAAAACAGTCTATTTGAGAGAAAGCATGTGCTCCAGTACCGGCCCCCCCTAGGCCCACTACTGGAGCATTTAGTAAAACATTGATCCAAAAGTGGGCCACCCTTCACTATCCATAAATTATCAATATTATTTAATTTAAATATAGTTTATAATACATGCATTATATAATCAAATAATATCAATAACAATTCATTTTAAAAACAAATGGAATGTATGCTAAAAAAATAGTTGAATGAAGAGTTACCTCTTAAGGAAATCACTAAGAATGAGCTAAAAATGCCTCTCTCAGAGACCAACTTCAGCAACAAACTTTCTAGCTCCTAACTAAACAGGAAATAAAGGCCTGTGCCTTTGGTATTTAGTTGATAAGGGTTTCAGCCTACCAGAGGCAGATCTCTTATTTCATTGGAATGTTGGAATTTCTTGTTTTTCAACTTAAAAATTCAAGTGGCCCACTACTGGTACATGGCCCATTACTGGAGCACTTACCTTAACATAAATATTGAAGATTTATGCTAAACAATAAAGTAGGAAACAAAAGTTGGTTTCATTTTCTTTTGTTTAATTAAAAACAGATTTGTACTGTAACAACTGAAATATTATTAAGAATCGATGATATTGGTTTGAAATAAAACTTTGTTAAAAGCTGTTGACTTTTTTTTGTTCAATTTCTGTTTTTTAATATATATATATTAGGTGTTCTAGGAATTGAAATGCTGAATAAAATACTATTTTGTTAGAAAACAAATAAAAGTTACTAGTGGAAAATTGAGAATAGCAAATCATTCATATTACAGATGTTTTCCTAAACTATGCAGAAAAGGGAGAGGGGGAAAGTAATATGTATTTGTAATGTATGAAGAATTGCTTTGTTTAAAAAAATTAAACATTATTTAACTGTAATTTTACCTTTGACTATTTGAAATGCTGTACTCAAGGATAATTTATTAAGATTCAGTATATTTAATATAATGAATTATTTTGTTAATTTTATTATAACTTCTAATGTATATTTTTGAAAACTAATGCATTCCAGTTTGTGTAATTTTTTGTGGTTTTTCTTCTCTAGACCAGAGAATATAAAGGAAGAACATTCTTTTTATCCGAGTGATTATATAGTGTATAAATATATTTCAAATAAAATCATATGATTTTTGTTGCTTTATTATTTTTTAAGTTGAAATATAAAATATTAAAACCTTGTTAATATAAAATTGTTGTCTTTTCAATGGAAAAAAGAACATAATATTTATTGAGTATGTACTTTAATCCCTTGAATCTATATCCTAATCAGATACTGAGAGTAGATGATTTAATATTGGCTTTAGGACCAGAGACTCAAAAGTTTACGATCTGATTTCAGTAATTATCCATTATATGTACCAGCCTAGTGTAAATTAAATCTGAAAATGTCTAGTACTATTCTGTTAGTGGGGCCACAGACAAAACTTGCAAATCTTAGTGATAACTCATTAATGGAATAGCAGCAACATTTAAGCTTATTGTTGATTGAGGCACTGCTGATATAATAACACCTAATGTCCTTCTAATGTGATGTGCAGATTTGGAGAGGAGCACTCAGGTGCTATCCTCATAAACTGACTACAGTTCAAAATGATAAGATCTGTTTCCAAATATCCCTCTAGCTCCAGAATGGAATGGAATTAATTCGTTATAATAAATTTGTTAATGTTAATTTGCAAAATTTCTCTTCAACATGAATAGATTTTTAACTGAATACTAAAGAACTTTTATAGAAAATAGATAAATATGACTACTTTTTTTCCTACATTAATTTACCATATTCTGAAAGTTTTCTATCATTTAAAATTTATTACAAATGTCGATGGCACTTTTATGTACAATAAGTCATACTTGCCATCAGAGATGCAGTGGACTAACATTGTTATGATTTGTTATTCTGTTGCATATTAGTGTTGAGAATTTTCTTTTTCCTTGACTTCCTTTGAATGCATGTTAATTAAGTCATGGTAACTTAATTTGTAGTACCAACTTTTGCATATTAAAATTTTAATTTATAACTTAAATTGCTATTCTTTTTTTTTTTTTTATCTTCAAGGTGGTTACTATAGTCATTTGGTGAAACCAGGCCTTAGAATCATAAGTTTGAACACTATTCTATGGTATGAACCAAATAATCTCACTGCAAAACTAACTGATCCTGGAAATCAGTTTCAGTGGTTAGATGGAATTTTGAAGAATTCTTCTAAATTTTCAGAAAAGGTATTATTTGTTGACATTATTATTAGTCACTTCATTTTAAAATAAGCATTTGACAATGTATTATAGTCATTTCATTGTTCTTTTTATTCTAATAGTTTTATATCCCATAATTTTGATAGTACTTTTTTGAAAATTTTTCTAATAGGTTTACATTATTGGCCATGTACCCCCTGGATTTTATAACAGAGGTTTGCCAGGGCAAAAGTGTGGTCCAACATTCCATCTTCCTCATTTGGAATCTTATTTGAATATTTTACATAAGTATTCACCAGTTATTTCTGGTCAGCTCTACGGGCATCTTCATGTGGATATGTTCCAAGTATATCAATATAATACAGGTGACATATGTATGAAATATAAACATAAGAAAAAAAATAGTATCTAGATTAGTGTACAAAAATTATATCACAATATTGAATCTTTATTTCTGTTAAGAAAAAATTTTATGTTTTAAAACTGGATTTAAAGTTAACTCATTTGTTATCTGTTCCATAATTCATTAAATCAGTTTCAAAAACAAAAATTTTCCTCACCAATCTAATTGGTATTGGTGGAAATTTATTCTACTATGCCAAATAACTCTCTGATAAGACTATCAAGAGTGAATAAATGTTACATGTCAGGAGTACTTTTTAATGTCTGTATCAAATATTAATGTTATTGTGTTTTGTATAGACACAAAGGATTACAGAACATCTTTAGTTGTCAGGATAGAATAAAAATTCATTTGAAGAATAATAAAAATTCTCTTCCATTTACTCTTTGGATATTCATTTATAGAAAGTGTTTTAGTGTATTTATGTATGTATTATATTTATGGTGATAAGATAAGCTTTTTAATTCAGAGTGCTTTGCATCCATTTTATCTCGTGTTTATTTTTTCAACTGTTAATATTTTAAATTTATATTTAGTTTTTATTCCTTTTGAAAATTCCATATGTTGATAAATTTATGGCATTTATGATGCTATATTTCAACTGAGTGTTATTATTCAGTTGGAAAGTGTCAGTTTTTAACACCCTTTCACTACCAGGGTCTCCTAGGAAAAACATCCACCACAGCTCAAGATGCTTTTCATTCAATTGAAATAGATTGTATGTCTGTCATATATATGTGACGTTGGGCTGTGGTAAGAAATGGCTGTGTCACATATATGTGACATTTGGTAGCAAATGAGTTAATATCCAAAAATGAGTTTAAAGCAGTTATTATAAGAAAACAATTAAAAATTTATTTATTAAATTGTCTTATGTATTTGCTTTTCACAGGAGTTTTTAAAGGTTCATCTCTGTTGGCATCTTCTGTAACTCCCTGGCACAGTAATAAAAATGATAATGTTTCCATACCTGTAAATCCATCTGTGCGACTGATTCATTATTCTCGTACTGATGCCAGATTATTAGAGTTTGACCAGTATTATCTAAACTTAACTAAAGCCAATAATATAACCAAAATGCCGGAGGTAAGTAAGGTTATTTTATGTCATCTTATTATTTCCTGTAGTATTTAAATTTTTAATACACTTGATTTCAGTCTGAATTTCAACATATAAAGGTGTTTGATTAATTTTATTAGTAATATAACTGTATCTAAAATTTTATTTTTGTTTTACGAGAAAAAAAATAATCATTGTTTTGATTTCATATTAAAAATAAGATTAAATGCTACTTTTTTGTCCCTAAGTTTTGAATTCAAAGTTTGTTTTAAATATAAAAAACAAATCAATACTTATTCTCATATTTAGTTCTATGTCCAAATGCAAAAATAAAACCATAAATTTTGTTGAGTTGCTCAAGCTGTAGTACTATTATTTCTGTAAGACATATTTTATGGAATGCCCTAAAAATCATGTTTTACGGCGGAAGTACTTCAGAAAAGCTTATCCTGATTTAAGAGACATATTTGGTGAATCTTATGATACGATTGTTTTCTCCTTTGTCCATGACATCACTTGTATGCATAGCATTTAGTTTTTCATTTCATCTTGCCTGTTTTTTATTAGAACTCACTAGTGCTTTATGGATTAAAATTTGTGTTTAAAACTTATCATGAGTTTGGCACAGCTTGGCCAATGGTGGCCCTTGTGCCATAAAAAAAATCAATCAATTAAATGGAGCGTATTATTTCTGAAATGCTAAATAATTAAAAGTTTTGTGTAAAATTATTTTACACGTGTATAAATTTGCTGATATATGCAAATAAAAAAAGGAAATATTTCTTAAATTGTACTCTAAAACGTTTTGCAGTTTGAAAAAAAGTATTGTTGATATTAGAAAAATAAAAATATATTTAAAACTAATGAGATAAAAAAAAATGAATAGGCCACAAAGAAGCTAACCTTGCCCTATCTAGTCATCTGGGGTCAAGTGAAGAACAGTCGCTATGACAGCAGTAGGAAACTGAGGTTGGAGTCCTAATAGCCATCACAGGCTATGTCCAACCCCTCCTAAGGTGGTATGTCCTGTCACAAGAGTGGAGGTAACTCAACTCTACACCATTACTTTACACACCAGGGAAACGAGAACCTGATTCAGTGGCTTCTCATCCACTATTCTCGTGGTGCTCCCCGGTAGCAGAAAATAATGGATGAAATAATGCTCTTTCTTTTTAATCTGATAGTTTTTATACAATAACTTATCAAGGAAAGAAAGATTATTTTCAAGTCGAAACAGTTGTAAATTTTTTTTTCTTTTTACTAATCAATCAGTTTTTTTAATCCTTTTTGTTAAAGATAAATTTATCCAATTCTTAAAATTGATGTTGTATATAAACATTTTGAATTGCATAAATCTGTTGTATGCTTCAAAATGAATGGCATTGTAATTTGTGCTGATTATGTATCTTTTGGGGAAGAAAAGCACTGTAATTTTATAGGATGTCTGATAAATTAGTTTTCCAATTAATGTAACTTCAAAGTTGATCTCGGCCGCTTCTTAATTGTATGTTTATAGTCTTTTGATAAAACAGTTAATAACATTCTGAAACATAATCTTGTACAGATTTCTGCAAGTTTTTATGTATTAAATTAATGTTATCAATTGCATAGATTTGATCATATAATTCTATGCAATATTTCCTTAGGAACTGAAAGTTAATAAAAAAATCCTCATGGGGGGAAAAAAACTGTGTGAATCCATTTTATTTTTTCCGCATTTCTTAATATTTCCTAATGTATATCTTTGTTTTTTTTTAAGGAAAAGACGAATGTATATGAATTGCTGTATTCATTTGCAAAATTCTATGGTGTTCCAGATTTGTCTACTGAATCTTTAGTTCAAGTATATGAAATTTTAAAAAGAAATAAAACTGTGTTTGATTCATTTTTTACATTTTTAAGTGCTGGAGAAAGGACTGTTGATTGTGACAGTGCTTGTAAAGTTACTCAGATCTGTTCAGTTTCTTGTAGCAGTAGTCAGGAATATGATATGTGTTTTAAAAGTAGTGATTATAACTGTAGCACAACCCCTAATCCTCCTCCTCACACATCTAAAGATTCGGTGATTATATATGTGTCTATCTGTTTTGTGACAGTTGCTATTATTTTGTTATTACTTATTGTGGTTAGAAAGTTTTGGATTTCATCTGGCCGAAGTGAGTACAGTAGGTTTACTTCTATTTAACATCCTGCAATATACTCAGTTTTATGAAACAGGGTTTCTCAATGCGGAGTTTGTTTCCTTAAATAATGATATTTAAACAGAATTTTTTAAGTATGCAAAAATTTATAATTTTCATTGAAAAGGATTTAGAGTTCTTGTCTTAATTCTTAAGCTAATCATTAATACTTTGAATTCATTATTTTGTTTAAAAATAATCTATTTACATTAAAATGATGTTTATTCTCAAGATATCATATGCATGGGATCTTAATTATATTGGCGAAATTGTTGGTGGTCTTGTTTATCAGCCTTTAAATTTTTTTACTTATTTGAAAAATTATAAAAAATATGGAAGAGAATACAATTAAATGTGATCATTTGTATATTTTTTTTTACTATACAAAATATAAATGTTGAAAATAAATTATCTGTTTGTTTTGAGAAATTTATAAGAAAGTGGTCTCTTAAATAAATCAAAATACTCATCCTAAACTTCATTGGTCTTGATAATATTATATAATGGAAAACGGAAGACACCAAACATATTGAGGCTAAAATTAGTTTAATTACTTGTCAAACATTTGAATCACATTTTCAGAGGATTATTTAAGATTTTTGGGGGTTTTGGATCTTTCTCTGTGGAATTGTATAGGAAATTTTCATTTTCTTTTTAACTTGTAAACAAGCTTGTAAATTTTGAGTTATGGAGACCCCAGGAATAGAATTATATCCAGTGTTCTGCAATATGTCAAACAGTTGGAAACGTTCTGCAGGCTGTTTGTCCAAATTTGGTGGACCACAGTAAAATGGAAAATAGATATAAAAATACTAATTAACCAGTAGAATGTTTATTACTCATTAATGACAAAACATTATATTAAACTTAATTATATAAAACCAAGGCATACATTCAGAATTTGCAATTCTGTCCATAACTTTTGAAGCCAGCTTTCAACGTGCCTGTTTCGGGTCTTCATCCCCAGTGATGTCAGCCCCGATGAAGGTGTGGCTTTCTTGTAAGCCACGAGGTGAAGGAGAGTTATTTTTGCCATTGCTCAAATCTCTGGAGGCTGTGTTGCGCGAAACGTGAAGAAAGAAGGCATGGCATAAAGAACATATTGTGTGTGTGGGTTTTTTTTTTTTTTTTTTTTGTAAGGGTGAAATGTTCTGCAAAGACCGTGTGTGTTCTGTGACATACGTCGCACTTTTAAGCACTTTCTGCTTCCGGGATGGAGACAATATTTTCGATTCATAAAAATCAGTTTCCATATGATCCATAACATTGGCTGATTCTTCTTGAGACTTCATTGATTGTTTATAAATACTTTTTTTTTCGAGAGAAAGTAAATTAAATTACATTAATTCATCTATATCTTAGGAAATAGCGCAGGTGTGGGGAACCTTTTTGCACTGAAAGTCCTCATTAAATTTCGGCAGCTGGGCAAAAGTCCACAAGAGCAAATCTTTAATTACTATTATATTACAGGCAAATATATTAGTTCAATGGAAATTGTAAATAACTGGTAACTCTGCATTAGAAACTCAAAAAGGCTGTGGGTTCTCCACACCTGTAATAGTGTTTGCATTTATTTATGAATAAAATTTGTAAAATTTATTTTCTTGTTACAAAACATATCAAATTCGGTATTTGTAATAGTGATGAAAAGAAGTATGGAAAGTTTTATATATCCCAAAGATGAAATTAAACAAAATATCTTGGGGGTAAAGTGCAATATGATCTCGCATGGAGTTTCTAGAGATGTTTAGAAATTGGGAAGCCCTGTTACAAACTGTTTTTTGATAATGCACATATCTTATACACCAAATGAGCTACCTTTTTCTAGATTAAATATGCACATATCCAAAGACACAAAAAAGAATTTGTTTCCTTTATTATTTAAAACATATTTCTGAGAATAACTTAAATCAGCATTTCTATATGTTTGTTAATTTGCATCAAAATGCTTTTGTTAAGGGATTGATCTGAAAAATGTTTAGGTGATCATTATATCTTTATGACAGTAGAAATTTCTATTTTAAGATGCTGAGTTTTCTTATCATATCTGTTGTGCAATAATTTTTAATATTTTACCACCTTTATTTCAATAATCCATGTTGTTTGTGAATTGTATTCTGTTGTGTATTGTTTTTAGATAATTTTGTTATTAATTACTATATAAAGAAATGCTGAAGTAATTTCATCTTATTTAGTTTTATAGTTACTACTCATTTGATACAAATTTAAATAAATCAAAGAAAGCTCACAATATATAAATATCAGGGTTAATTTCTTTTCATAAAGTTCTTTGGCTTAAATGACAGTTATTGATAAGATTTTTCAGTTTAATTGTATTTCAGATTTTCCACCATTACCTCCTTTCATTATCAACACCAATTTTGCATATTTTTCCTAATCTCAAATATTGGTTCTTTTTATGAAAAGTATTGGTTGTAGTAAATGATTACGTTCCATGTTTGCATGTTTTGTTTTTCAATGAATCTCTTTCTTCTCCATGGTTTATTTTGCATGTTAAACTTCTTTTCGAAACTGCAATTCTTTTCTGTTAAATCTTTTAAAGCTACATTTTAAAAAAGTTTTATTGGATTTTGTTTTGACAGAATGAAGTTATTTGCTGTTATGGTCTTTTATGAAAAGTGATCAGCCCTTATGTAATATAGACAATAAACTACATACATATGTTTTCTGGATTTCATGTATATATTATTTGAGTTTAACTTTTGTTTGTAAATGTGTTTAATTTATATAAGCAGAAAATATTTGTACATTAACTTAGCATATATATATTTAATTTCATGAAGGAAATCCAGATCCCCCCCCCCCATATGTTGTATGTTTCTTAATTTCTCCAAATCCTGTTTCATTAA
>BGPR01011745.1:11559-38743 GCA_013235015.1 Araneus ventricosus | reverse complement strand
ATCAAACCTATCATCGATTGACTGTCTGTCGGTGTGTCTATTCATGTATTTGTGAACGCGATAAATCAAAAGTGAACTAGAATGTAATGAACTAGAAAAAAAATCTATGGTTTTTAACACCAAAATTCTAGATCCGTATAAAATTTTAGACGCAGTCGGTCAACAAGAAAAGGAATTATTTGAAAATGCATATTCGATTCCTTTCACTGTCAGAGGAATCTAAACACAAAACACTCTATATTGTAGAAGTATACGAGAAAGTCGAAGGAAAACATTATTGCTGGTTTTTCACATGTTTTCACTTCCTTACTTTTCATTTTCTGGTTGTATAATAGTTAATTTAAGGGATTCATTCAATTTAGTAAAAATAGTCAGAAGAGACTTGCAGAATTCAAGAATAAATAGCACCAAAGAAATATAACTGGATGAATTGATAGAAAAAGCGAGTATACTCTCTTCCTGTTCTGAATATAGATTACAACTTAGGAAAGCCAAGAGTTGGACTAAAATCCTATTCCAAATTCCTTATAGACTATATTATTGCAAAACCAAAAGAATGTCTTGAGATGTCACGGCAAAAATTGTAGTTGGCTAATTCATTACATATATGGAAATGTAAAGAACTTGCATGTATTGTGAACTTCTCCCTAATATATTACAGTTTTTAATTGAAATTTGCCACATGTATGATCTATTTTTGTGTGAGCTATTAAAATTAAAAATTGTTTTTTAATCAAATGAACATGTTACAAGCATAAATAAAAAATGAATAAAATGTAACCAAGCATAAAGATGAAACATATTTTCAGTTTGAAAAATTTATATCTTAAAGATAGATCTGAGGTTGAGTTCATACTTATATCCCTGATCCTCGATTGTGTTTTAGACACTTGTATGTCGAGGTCTTATTTTTTTGAAACAAATCTTTTATTTATTGCTATGATTCACTTTTCAAAATACTCATCCTGAAATGTCGATTTCGATCGATAGAAATATAAATATCTTGGACTATCAGTTAATATTGACTGCTTAGATTTCATCTCAAGTCCATTGTAAATTCAAATACTCTGACGTACAAATACAAAAGCTGATGATCTTCAAACATCTAGTTGTCTTGGTCTTCCCGATACGCAGTTTTTGATATCATCACATATAACCAAATTAATGATAATTTACTCCTGCAGAAAAAATCGAAATTTATTAATTTTTGCCAATGCAAGTCAAGCTGTGATTTCAAAATAAGCCTTAATAACTTAGCCTTTCAATCTACAAGAACACATAAAAAACAAATTTGGGTCTCCAAGGATAATTGATTACCAGGTATTTGATTACCGGGCCACTGTAGTCGCAAATGCAGTCTCAAAATCTTCAATACAAAATATTTAAAAGATGATAACTCAAAATTTCTAGTTATCTTTCTCCCTCTTTAGTCAATTCCGAATCCAAACACAGCCGAGACCTAATTAATCTGCCCGTGAGAACTCGAATCCTGCTCTGCCGCCGGTCTACTGTTGCAGGAACGGTAAAAAATAATTAATAAATGGGCCGGATCCGGAATTGATTGTGTAATTAAGGAATAGTTCCTATTCCACCAACATCATCTGTGGCACAGAAATGATTCCAGCAATCCAGTTCCTCGAATGCAATCAATGCTAATGGGAATACATTTTCGACCACCATCCTTGTGAATAACACTATTCCCTGCACTTTACGGCCTCCCAAACGTTGCTTGCAGTCATTAACTTTAAAATTATAGTCAAAGCATTGGCATGTGCAGAGAGGAAGACATCAATAAGGAAAATTTGCCGTGCAACAGGGGATTGTTAAAATTTCGAAATAAATCTGCCAGGGGCCCTTTATCGATTTCTCAAAGTAGTTGGAAGCCGTCAGGGGAATTATTAGTGGACGGCGCTGAGAGGTAGGGACGCAATATCCTTAATGCATTTGAATTTACCATCAGAAGTCTTCCCGGGTATCCAGCGTATTCTTTACGTGTCCAAAAATGCGCTTTTATTAATCGAGATCGTTTTGAGTAAGACTTCCGCAGAGGGTTGTTTGGTAATGTGCGAAGCGATTTGGACACGTTGACGATTAATCGCTGCTAATTGTGAGAGTTGAGGGGGATGTTTTAACCCGCTGCAGAGAGGCCTTTTGGGTACTTTCAAGTGGTTTCCGTTGTTTTAAAATGTAATGGCTTTAAGGGAACATACGCCCTTTAAACCAACGAAGAATGGGGAAAAAATTGTCAAATTCGATACATTATATCTGTAGAACAAAACACTTCAAAAACTAACTTTTTCTAGAAAAATATATATTCTTTCAGTTATTGTACACACATTTTCAAATCTTAATATTGGTATTTATTTATTTGAGAGAATAATAAATATATGTACAATTTTTGGAGAAAAAATGAGATAGTCACCTTGCGCGCATGATTACGATAAAATATTAGTCTAAACACAATATTTTGGGTATCTAAGTAATCCACACAGTCAGTTTAAGAAACTGAACCTCAATTTATTAACATTTAAATTTGATTTCTATTTTTTATACCAATTTAAAATGAAAATGTTAAAAATTGTTAAAATTTCATAATTTCTACCTCCCCCCCCAAAAAAACCCTCTTTGGAGAAAATATGTACAAAACTGTGGTTCAATTTGTAGAACATAGCACAATACATATTCAGTAAAAATTTAAAGTAAAAATATTCAATAGTTTTTGAGGTATCGTGCGCGCATTATCAAAAAAACACATTTTGAGATATAGCGCTTTAAAGATATGGCCGCATACAGTGTTTAAATTGAATAGCTGATACATTTTACTTCATAACTTCCATAATTATGGGAATTTTTTAACGCGGGTTGTTTCAAATTGTACAGAAAAGACAGGGAAATGATATATATTTTTTCGTAGAATCGAAATTTTTCGAGGTTTAATAGTCGTATGTCTCCTTAAAAAAGATTTGTGATTGATAATGAACAGAGAACTCTTGATAGTTTTGAAGAATATTATTCGTGTGCAATGGAGTATTTCGTAATATAACTGACGTTTTATATGCAGGAAAGCATGCTATTTTAGTGTTAAATTTAGCTGAACATTGCAATGCGTTGTCATGATCCCTTGCGAGTCCATGCAAATTTGGAATCAGATGCTGACATCAGATGCAACATCTGACACACAGCACACACGCTTCGTAGTTCCATCAAGGGGTTGGGAGGTGTACAGTTAAATAAGCTATGACGAATGCAGAAAAAAATTCGTAGAACTATATAAAGATAACTACAGTTTTTAATTATGGAATTCGCTAGAAGTAAGGAGGAAGAAATAAGGAAGTAAGGAGGAAGAAGTAAGGAAATAAGGAGGAAGGATTTACGAACTTTCCTTAAAATTAATCACCACATTCTGAGATGAGTATGGAATAAACGTGATTTTAGACACCTTACGAGCCTTTGTTGGTGGAGTTCACTGGCGTTAGAATCAAATTTGGCAATCCTGCGCAAAACATGGTGCAAGAGTGAGTGTGGGAAGATTTATCTTAGCAATTAACTATACTAAATCATCACTGTTATATCAAAACTAGAAAATCACCCGTCATGGTATGGCGGGTGCAAATTGCCTCTTCATTCGAGAGATTTCCCGTCAAATCTGAAGTGTTAAAATAGATATATATGCGAGAGTAAGGTTTAACATTGATTGAAAACAAATAAAATAAACATATGTTTTATGACGTTAAATATTTTTTAATTTATATATTTCCTTATTCAATAAACCTCATGATGAACAACATTCCGTGTGAAGTATTTTTCGTTGTTTAACAATTTTCCTTGTACTTCAGATGTCTAATCAAAAGAAAGCCTCCACTTGTCAAACGTTGCCAAAAAATATTATCAAATTATATCATCACGATGGCAGTAAATAATCAGATGCATCGTGGCGTCCAAACTATATCACGCGCATGATATACCACTGACGTGATTTACTACCTTCTATTAAAAATGGAAATTAATTTGAAATATATGATTAATTTAATTTAAGATTTCTCGGGAACTATTGATCATAGCGAGATAAATTTTATATCAATCGATATCAAATTTCATTTCATTATTTTAGAGCTATTAAATTTTTTGAATTTAGAGCGACAATTACTTTTTTAAATTTAAAATTACTGAAACTTAGGTGCTCTAACAATGAAATAATGCTGTTTAACGTCTCGCAGTGCTATGGCGCGAATTTTATTCTTGATGATTTCAGAGCGTTACCGGATCAGTGAGAGACATATCTGGCTTATATTAATAATGTCGAATTTGCCTAATATTGTTTTTGATGGAAACACTTGTATAGGTTAGCTATATTTGCTTTAAAATTGTTGCACGTTTTCATAAAATGCCATATGTTGCTTGTAGTTCCAGCTGTTATATCAAAATTTTGTATGTTTTGCTGTATGTGGTTTTTTACATAAGACATTTTGTTATAAAAGCGATATCAATATAGGAATTTGAAAGAGTGTATCACTAATCTATCGAAACTTTAGGAAGATCTACTTTGTAAGGTTAGATCTGACTTGAGTTTAAAGGGGTCATGTCTACTCCGTTTTTATCTGCTATGTTTAATTAACAGTTCTAACTTGAATTCGAGGGAATTACACACAGGTTTTGGAGTCTGCCAGTTCTCATTTATTGCTAGGTCCTTGTTATTTTGGTTATAATAACGTACCGTTTTGAAGAAACACGATGACTATTTTGGGACGGACCTCGTAATGTTGAACCACTGTCAGATGACGAGGACTACACCTGAGCTGGCACCCTCCTCTCCAAACTTTCGCACCACACCACGAATTTTGCTGAGATTTAATCTGTTAAATAAAATGCTCACTTCAATGGAAGTATGCGCTGCGTATAAGTATTTGTGACGGATAATTTATGTTGTATAAAATTTTTGTTAGTATGGAATACCAAATACATACTTTGCATGTCGACAGTAGATCAATAAATATGTTTGTTGAAGAAATATTGCTTTTATCATCAATAAGATAAGCTGTTCTTATTTTTAACGTTAATCTTAAAATATAAATAAAAGTCATTGTGGGTTTGTATGTTTGTATGTATGTTTGTATCTATGTTCCACATCTCCTCCTAAACCACGGCACTGATTTCAACCAAACTTTGCACACTTATTAATTAAGACTAAGGTAAGATTACTGTCAACTTTTTAAAGCGCTAAAGTTAATTAAACAGTCAGTTAATTAAAAAGTAACCGAAACCGTTTTTCCGCTGTAAGTTCGGAGCAAATTATCCCCCGAAAATTATTTTTATACCATCTTAAAGTTCAAAATTTTACTTTTTAATGATATCAATTTTATATCTGTGACATTTTCCCTTCAATTTGTATTAATTTTTCAAAATTTAAAAAAAAGTTGACACGCAGACGATTTTAAAATAAATCAAATTTAATGATACTAGAATTGATACTGATGCGTTGCTAGGCAACGGTATAATTACTTTGCCATTATTTTTTCTGTTTATTTTTTTTCAAATATCGTTTGGCAATGTTTTCATTGGTTCTTAAAGAATTCTAAAGCTTATTTAATTAGATTCAAAATCACTGCAGTTCATATCACCTGTCATTTTTACCTGTGTTTCCGAAGAAATAATAAATCCTTAATAATATATTAAATGAGAAAGTGTGTCTGTCTGTTTTTTACGCTTTCACGGTCAAACTACACGTGGAATAAATTATTTTGAATGTCAAACATCACGTGATCATAAAGAAAGCTGTGAGTATGTGATCTTTCAGAGAAAATAAACAAATAATTTATTAATGGAATCATAAATGTAATTACTAAACTCGACGCTTGATTTTCATTTTTCGAGTTTGCAGTCTATTTAATTTTAGTGACTTATACTTTTCCATATCAGACTTTATTCAAGAAGCTGTCGATAAATTGACGCCGGGACAGAAATCTATTGATAGATATAACATAGCTGTAAGAGTTTTTAGATTAAAATTTAGAAACTAAAGTTAATTATAACTAAAGGAAAATATACGACGATATAGTATTTTGTTCTATGTATTCTTTTAAATGGTAGAAGTGGATGACATATAGCATAATGGATGGTACACCAGATTATAAGGGCCTGATGATACCACTGAGTACAATGATGTAATTTACAGTAACGGAGAATGTATGAGGAATAGAGAATGGTTGTTGAATTAGTAATTTTGGCACTGATTAATGAAAGTTTAGGTCAGACAAATTAAAAAATATATGTTACAAGTAACATCATATCCTGTAAAGTTCTTGAACTCCTTAGAATTGTCAGGGGTACCTTCCGACAAGCTGATATTAAAAGTCGGTGTGCCAGTACTATTGATACGTAACCTCGCTATACCGAGACTGCACACGGTTACAAATTCAACACCTAGGTCCAAACGTCGTGAGAGTGTTTAAAAACGAGAGAGTGTTTTAATTTCACGCATTTCGATAAAACCGAAGGATTTACCATCCAATTTCAAAAGGTAGGTTCAGGGCCAGACACTCAAAGGGGCAACCGTACATATGGAAAACCATATTTTCCCCATGGGCAACATATGTGGCGTTTCACGTGTGTCCAGACCACAGAACCTCTACATCCGTGTAAAAAACGTAAAACAAAAAAACGTAGTATACAAAAGTGTGTTAGCATAGATAAACAAATTACCTAACTATAACAGCAAACACTCCTGTTAGTCGTCCAATAATGTATTATCAACCGTCAAAACTTTTAATTTTCCCTTTCAACATGTAACGAAACATTTACATTCGTGAATTTAAAAAAATTAATACTTCAAATTCTTCGCGCACGAAGTCGCGGGTTACATCTAGTTATATATATATATATATATTCCCAGATGGTTTCTGTAGTGAGATGTCCCTTACGACGTTCATTCTTGCTAAGATTTGTTCATCCAGAATTGCTACCTGATGCAATTATCAAGTACTGCCGGAAAAACTACATTTCTTGTTACGGTATAATAGCGATAAACGAGATGAATTGTGTTTATCAGTAACAACAAAAACAAATGTAGGTAATGAAGAAATGGGAATGGACAAAAATCAATACCAGATAGATATTAAGGTACAATTTTTAGGTCTGTGCTCTATGCTTAACTGGGCAGGGACATACTAATTAATTAGTATATATTAGCTCACTAAAGATTTAAATGATGCTTTAAAACACAAAAGCATCTTTTATACAATTATTAAAGTAATGCATTTCAATTACTTTTGTTATTTTAATTATTAAGAGAAATTATAGATATCCCATTCTAGATCAAGTTTAAAATGTTCGAAAAAATATGCAAATTTTAAAGTGCCCACATTACACTGGCAACCCACTGTAATTCATTTAGCAAAACTCAATATATAACTAATGCTATTCTTTTAATTACGTTCACACACACAAAAATAAGGAAAACTTAACATTGAGCAGAAGAATTATGTATTGATAAAAGACACATTATCAATAATTTGAAGAAAAAGCTACACAGCTCAAAGTGCGAAGATGACAGGTGGCGATACTTTGATTCTCACTTTCTCGTATACGAAGCATACAAGAGAAAGTGCCGTAATCGTCAAAAAATTCGACCTCTAGATTTTGATGAGTCCACACATTTTAGAGCTCCCTGCGTCCGAAACAACCATTTTTAGAACTATGTCTGTTTGTCTGTGTTAGATTGCAAAAAAGAATGCACAACTACATCAATCATTTTTCAGCTTACCAGTAACTTTAAATAATTTAAATTTTCATACGAAAGTTTCTTTCTACTTATTGGCATCTTTGGCAACTTTTAAATTATCAACATTAATTTTACAGTTTATTAAATATCTAATTTTTCATGTTTATTTTTTATAGTAATCTTAATTATTAATTGCTTTAACTTTATGTAATTTCTTTTTAATGTTTTGGGTTTATTAAATTATAAATTACTCTATTTAACTAGCAGATTCATATGTGCTCGCCATTTTGAACAGCGGAAGTTTTTTGTGAGTGAACTGGTTTTAGCGTCTGCTGGCTGGAGTTTTCCTTTGTCACAGTGATTGGTTTGTCTGAACGTGAAAGAAAGGAATTACTGCGGGGCCCGAGGACCGTTGAGCCTCTTCGGTTTTACTTACCAGATATACCGATGATTCTGAAGAAGTAAAATTGTTGTAATCACCAGTCTTTTACCAACTATATTCTGCAAAAGTTTTTTTTGATTGGAGTTTCAAGCTATACAATTTTTTAGAAATGGTAAGTTCATATTACAACGAAAAACGTCCATAATATATGGAATCTGATGAAAATCTAGAGGCATTGTAAGTCTGCAACGAATGTTCAGACTATGATGAACAGAAAATTGATTATTACCGAAAATATCGTAAATTGGAAGGAGCGAACAAGCATTACAGCCAACAAACTGGTAGACTTTTCTGTACGTTAGATCTACAAATTTTCTGCAGCAACATTTTGCCTATTCTTTCAATTCATACGAGATCTCGTGAGTTTTTTTAGTTTGCTTACACGTTAGAAAACAAGTATGTTTCACGCACAATTCTGGCTTTAAAATTCATAGATCAAAATTTCAATTGAAAGAATTTTAGTTTTTTTTTGATGACAGCACTATAGTAATGTTGTTTTTTTAAAGCTGCGACTGTTTTTATGTGTAATTGTGCAGTTGTTCTTGCAAATATTTCATTGTGCATCATAATCAGAATATATCATTTTATTGCAAATATGTCGTAATTTTTAATTTAAACATTTTGTTTAAATAAAAAAATATTAAAATCAAAACTGTTTTCTTTAAATCTTTCAATTGCAAAAAAACGCAATGTACTAATTTTGTTTCCATTATACTTTCATTTCGTAAATAATTTTTTTAAGGTGGTCTAGAAAGGTAGGTAATAAAATAAGTTGAGTAAATTTCATTTATTTGTATTCATCCTTTAGCATATATTTGCTCTTAAAATTTTAACAATCTGATTGTTTTTTCTGCTTATATTGTCAGCAGAATACGATAACTCAAAACCGGAAAAGTTATATGGATGGGAATTCCGACATATGGTCTTGCTCAAAATTTGTAGATCTCATTATATGAAGCCTTACATGAGAAAGTGCGTAATCGTAAAAATTTCAACCTCTAGATTTTGATCCCCGCGTTTAAACCTCACTGCTTCCAAGCAGCCATTTTAAATTTATGTCTCTGTAAGTTGTTTTTCTGCACTGTGTATATGTAGATACGATAACTCAAAAGCAGAAGAGTTATATGGATGGAATTCGACATATGGTATTGCTTTTCCAAATCTGTACCAAGTTCGGATTAAAGGAATTAGTCAGAGGAATGATATATGTCTGTCTATCTACTTATTATACACATAAACCCGACAACTCAGAAAATTATAAACTAGATAGATGGGATGTAGCTCATTAGTCTCCCAATGAAGTAATTTGCTTTACATTTTGGACCAGTAAACTTATACGAAGATTATTTTTCCGTTTATGTGTGCGCATGAACACGACTAATTCAGAAACGCCTTTCGCTAGATGGATGAGAAATTTAATACAGTATTTTGCCCCTAAAGTTGAGATTTGTATCAAAGTTTGAATAAAATCCATGAAAAAAAGGAAGAGGTATTTGTAACATTTTATTTAATTTGACTTGATGCTTGTAAGATGGAATTTTGTAATCCGATTTTGATTCACTTCCTGAAATGAAAGCAAAATCGTGAGCTTAATATTTACAATTTGCTATAATGAATATAAGTATTCTATTTTAATATTTTCCAGAGCTTAATTATAAGTTAATCGACTAATTTAATTAATTTTGATGTTGATACTTGGCCAGGGCCACCTATTAACAGTTTAAAAAATTTGATTTTCAAACTTCCATAATATTTAAATAATGAATTATAAGTTAAAAACTAAAAAAGAAGAATATTAAACCATACGATCTTTCATACTATTAATAAATGTGTAAGTATGGACAGCTAAACTAAATTTATAGGAGCAATTTTTTGATCAATTCGCTTTGAAAGAATGTTTTCCATTTTAATATGAATTGCTCAGCTCAGTTTAGTGAAGTATTTTGATTGGTCCTCTTGTTTTACAATGACCTCTATTTGTAAGGATAAATCCATTAAACTGCCAGTTGTACCTGATAAATACAGAAAAGCAGTAGCATCATATAGACAGATACAAGCGAAGCCAGTTCACATGACGTGTCAATCACGACAAATATATCTCATCTCATCGCCTGTCTCTGATTTAGTATCTAAATGTTTTCATCATTTAATTCAAAATAGGAAACTAAACTAGCAAGAGAAATTACAAAATAATAAATTAACCATTTAAAAATAAAGACATTTGAAATGTTGAAATATTAAAAATAAAAAACGAAATAAAGACACATCGCATTATTTGCGCGCAAATGCAGCAACATCCAAAATAAAATTGTTGAGAATAAAACATAATAAGCGAACTACCCAAATCAAAAAGGAGGAAAATTCCGACCTAGCGACGTTATCAAGGGTCACCCCTCGGCAAGGATGCAAAAAGCGGGATATTTTCTGCGAGGAGCCTCATAAATGCCCAAAACTTTTAACCCCTCGTGACCCAAAAAATTCCGAACTGAAAGAGTTAAGAAGACCACCTCCAATATACAAAAAATACAAACTACATCAGCACAAAATATCAGAAGAGAGAAAGAAAAAACTTACCCTGTTCCCTCCTATAGTCCGTAGTTTTTAGCATCTGCTCAAACGTACCTCTGACAAAGAATTATAAAGCCATTGGGTGAAAGAGTTCTTTGTATCTTGGAGGTAGTCTCCTTAACTCTTTCAGTTCAGGACTTTTCGGGTTACGAGGGGTCAAAATTTTTGGACATTTGTCGGGCCCCTCACAGAAAAAATCCCATTTTCTGAATCCTTGCAAAGTGGTGACCCTTGATAACGTCCTTCAGCCGGAATTTTCCTTCATTTTTATTTGGGTAGTTTGCTTATTTTCTTTTATTCATTCATTTAACACACAAGAAAGTCAAATCAACCTTTTGGTTTTAGAGTGTAGATTGACTCTTCAGGAGGAAATAATATCGAAATGTCTAATTGTCTTATGCGATATAAAGTTCTTTTTCTTCCTGCAAGATGCGTAATGGATTCCAAAGTTAAATAGTCGTAGTGCACGTTATGCGTATCACATGAATAGGAGCTCAGTTCAGTTATATTAACGCCTCGCTTTGGAGCAACAAGAGGGTTGTTTTGCGACGGCCCTAGCAATTTTTAGCCATGGTCAGATGATGAGGGTGACACCTGAATCGGCAACTCCCTCTTCAAACTATTACACTCCACGCCAAAGCGAGGACGTTTGACCTTCGACATCAGATTTAACGAACACCAGATTCATATATAGGGCGGATCTTTGGTGGAATCGGGTTTTGAACCTAGAACCTTCCAGTTTCGACGCCGACATTTATATGTCTGTCCTCAACGAGAACTGTCGCCGCCAAATTGTCTAGTTGACGGCGGTCGCTATAGCAACAGTTTATGCAAGGGAAGATCCATTTCGAATAGGAAGAGTCCAACGGAAATCGGAGTTTTTTTTATTCTTGGCGCCAGTTTGTGGCGGAACACATTTGAATGAACTTCTACCTACTAGAAATGGATTCTTCCTACGATAATCTGTTTATATAGCAACCCCCGTAAACTAGACAATTGCCAATTTGGCGGCGACAGGTATCGTGGTGGACAGACAGTAACTAGGTCATCGCGCCCCATGTGAACAGGAACTGATTCCAGTGTTATGTTCTTTATTCCTAATCCATGTAACCATAAGTTTATCTGTGTGAACGTATTGTTTTGAGGCAACACGAGGGGAATTTTTGGTTTTACAACGTAATTTTGAACCGCGGTCAGATGACCAGGACGCCATCTAATTTTTGGCACCTTCCTCTCCAAACTTCTGCACCACAGTAGAGACAGGATGTTTGACCCATTAGGTCCGATTTAACGCGTACCAGGCCAACATACACGGCGGATCATCAGTGCAACCAGGTTCGAACATGGAACCCTCCAGTCTGTAGCCGAGACCATTTGATTACTTTGATTAAGATAGAAAGGCTTAGCGAAAAAGGAAAGTGTGTTAGGTTTTAAAAGTGATGAACGCTAGTTTGATGTATAAAATATATTCTCGGTGTGTCTTATGCATCAAATACTGTTTCTGTCGATTTATTGTTTAAATTATAAAATCTGATAAGTGCCTGAACCAGTTTGTTTATTTCAAACGATTCAGCATCTTACGGCGCTTCTATAGTAAAGAACGAAACGCAACAAACCACAGCGAGTGTTTTGCAAATCAAACATTCCCAGATTGTATTGAGAGCCGTGGGTCTGAAATGTGGTTTAAATTAAAATTGCGTGACGAGCTGACACACCTTAATGAATTCGACCACAAAGCCGAAAACAATCAGCGAGCAATATTGAAAACAATTCTACGGGCGTGCAAAGTTTTCTATCTCCGGCGCTACGGAGAGCAGCGTCATTTACATCTGCCCCGGGCAACGCGGGAGCGCGTGTTGATGTGCACGTTCTTGACGAAAGTGGTCCAAGTCAGTCCTCCTCATTTCACTGAATAAGCAGAACTTGTGTAAATATTTTGAGAATAAATCATAAATTAGCATATTGTATATTATTCTTGTGGGGATCAATTTTCATTACAAGTTTCTCATATCCATACAATGTCGAAATTGGGTATCATTGAATCTGGTCCTTAAACAATATGAAGAAGTCCAAAAAATATTTGGGGGAGGAATTATCTGGAGTTTTACCTCTGGAAAATGATTGTGAGATGCCTCTCTCAGCCGCGTCAAGATATGAATTTGGAGCTAATAATTATTTGAAATTATTTTTGTAAAAGCTCGAAGAAAATATCACTACAGGTTAAAATAAGTGATAAGTCGTTCCCTTGACAGGAAATATATCCATATTAGAACTCCGATGGCGAGTGGCACTTTGAAAAAGTTCTCCATTCGAGTTCTCTTCCATTTTTTCCATTTTATTTGTTTAATCTTAATGTGTTATATTTTTAGTGAAGTATTATTTTTGTTTATTTGATTCTATCTTAATTGATTAGTTGATTATAGACAATATTGTTGATGCAATCACTGGATGCTGCTGCGTTGCGCGCAAAAGGTATATTGTTATCACTATTGTTTACTTCTTCTGTATTTTCTTTTTTGTATTTAAATATCTTAAAATAAGTAAAGGTGATATTGGCTGTGAATAAAAGCATTTTTAGGATTATTTTAGTTATACTACAGTTTCGTTCGGAAGCAACAGAAGATTTTATTTTGGGACAGACATCGTCATTTTGAGCAGTGGTCAGATGACGAGGACGACACCTGAGGCGACATCTCCTTTAATTCTATGACAGCTTATCCCGAGATTTCCACGGGTTGGAAGCAAGTCTATTTTCTGCTGCATCCTGCGATTTTCATAGGCCAATGTGTTTACTTAGTACTTTGATAGCGATGGATCATATTATACTAATAAAGCTTTGTATATAAATAACAACTCACTTGGTTCAACGGTTTAACTGCTCACGTTTGCAAACGTTTAATTTAAATAGTGATTTTAAAAAAATTGCATTCAGAGGGTTAATAAGCTTCCATACCACACCAGCACCATATATACATATATATACACCATATATACCATATATGTATATGTATATATGTCACCATATATACATATATACACCAGCGGGAGGACCTTAGATTAGGCGTGCACCAGACCCACATACAAACAAGATCTTTGGTGGAATCTGGAATTCTCCAGCGCCGAAACAGAGATCTTACCAGCAGTCCACCGCGCCCCACAAACACTAATTGGAAACATAGAAATTGTACTTCCCATCTCTCTCACAGTTTATTTATTAATATAACTTACTTTTTTCATTATTATATCGGTATTAACTTGGTTATGATTTATTTTACTCATATAGAATTAATATGTTTTATAGAAGAGTTCTTCTCTGCACAAATTATGTGTTTCCGACATAACATTGCACAATTTGTTGTTGATGTTTGTCACGAAAATCAGTGGACAAATGTAACAAATATGGAAATATTTTACTACCTAATGGTCGAGTTTTCCGTTTTGTTTATCTACATTAAAATGCGATAACTACGTAATCCCGGTGTAATGCTCAGTCAATGGAATCTTCAAAGCGGAAGTCCAAAAGTAATGCAAATAAAGTCAGGTTTTTTAATGTCAGTAAACAAAACAGAAAATTCGTCCATATACTATCTGCTTCCACGCATTTCTTAGCACTACATGGTGAATTATCATATTTGAACCATTTTTAAATATACCTTGTTGCTTTTTAAACTCTTATGCCTTCTATTTATAATCGAATTTCAAATTGCCTTCCTCAAACTGAGTCTTCTGCTTTGGAATTTAATTTTACAGAAATTGCCTGGTCAATTTTGGCTCTTGCGCCATTAAACCTGACAAACAACAATACTCATATAGAGCTGATTCATGTTTTGGTGAACTTTTGGGAAATCTTTTCATGGTAACATCACTTTGTGTATTTTATATTCATTATTTTCTTAAAGTATAAAGAAAGGAAGGAACTTAGTAATGTTATTTTAAATGAATCGAGTTCTATCGAATGAAAAGTCTCTGAACAATCTTATTCCCAATCTAGAATAAGTAACGGCGCATGCATATAACGTCTTCCCAGAATAAGATGGAAGATATATTGCATAAATTATTTTTTTGATTACACTCAATACAGAATTTCTGAAAAGGAATTAATCTTTCCTGTTTTTAAAAATAGTTTTATGTAATGTAACCATGATTTGTATACATCTAATATGAACTCAACTTAGAATTGTGTTTGGATACTAAGATAAGATTGAAGGAGTCTTATAATAGGAGGAGATTTATCTCTAGATAGAAATTCATGAATAATACACTTGAGTTCCATTCTTTATCATAAACCCAAATTTCAGAGTTTTATGAATAGTAACGAGTTGTTTTTAAACGGTTTATACAAACATTATATCAAGGAGGTTTTTTTTCAATGAATGCTTGTCGTGGGAAAAGTAAATAAAGCATTTCGGGTATATTCATTTTCGCATGGTAATTTTTTCATTTGTTTAACGTGAGCAGATTCAATACACAAATTGACGTTACTGTATTAAATTTTTACTATAAAAGTCTGTATCGCTTGAAACATTTTAGTGCTACAAACTTGATTTCACTTCCAGAGGTCACTACAAGTTCTATAGAGCTATAATTATTGTTATTTTCGTCGTACATAATCATTGTAAGTTGAAGTTTTCCCAACTTAATATCTAACCTAAGTTCAAAATCTTGCGAAATTGCTGATTGCTGTATTTCGCTTTCTGCAACTCATAGTAAGTTTGCGATTTATCCTCTGAAACTTTTCAGTAATGTATCTAATGTAGTATCTTTAGCGTGATATTAAACTAAACTTTCGTCTAAACGTTCAAGTCAGTGAATTTACTAGTATAATCATAAATTATACTCTAAAAGGAGGAAACCTTGACTCTCCATTGAAAAACCATTTATGATTGAATTATCGGTAGTGTGCTTTTACAAACTGCCTGTAATAAAATACAATCAATATCGTTTCCATTTTTGACTATGCAGTTTTTGATTTTCATCCTTTTTCTATCTTTATATGTCGCATGACATTCACTTTCATGACTTGTAAGAATTCGCAGTATTGGAAATAAAAGACAAATTATTTATTCAAAATCAAAAATTTAAATTCACATAAATTTAATTTACTAATTAATAAGGTATAGATTCGGAGTATGCATTAGTTTCTAACTGAAAGCTTCTGAATGCAGTTCATCCAAATTGACTTCTACCATCAAATATTTGCTTGTATTACGATATGGAATTCTGTGGAAGTACATCGAACCATAGAAATTAATGTTGTTTTAAATATTCACTAATTAACTAGCTCCACTAGTTATTTTAAATTTGCAGATTGCTCTAAATTATGTCAAAACAAATGAGATTATGTAAAAGGAACTTTCAATTTCAAAGTGGCTGCCTCTATGAAAGGCCGTCTATATTTTCGCAATAACATACTTAGCAATAATATTTTTCAAGAAAGAGACAGAAATATTGTATCTTTTTTGCAATCTATTGCTGAAACGATTGTTAAGATTCTATTTAAAAATTATAGATACAAAATGCAGCTTTAATCCCATTTGTAGCCTATTACATTTTTTGCAATGCCTGCTAGAAACATTTCGTCATTGACAGATATTTTGGAAAAATAATGGAAGAAATGAAAACGATGATCTCTTTTCGTTACACGAGTTCGAGGAGTCAGGGATGGGGCGTAGGGGAGCTGCCGCCCCCTCACTTTTTGAGGAAAAAAAATTAAATTTTTATTTCAACTTTCAACTGTTAACTTTTAATTCCCTATCTCAATTTGCTCAGACCATCCCAAATTTACCATTTTGTAGCAATTTTTTTTAAAATTTTGCTTATCTATTCCCATACTTGCCAGTACTTTTAGTTGTCTTCAAATTGTTTGCACCCTACTTATGACTCCCAATCGCTGCTACTGGTTACATCGTTATAAAATAATATTAATAATGTCGTTACTATAATTTAATTTTCATAACATTTTAAAATTTTCCCCAAAAATAATTTGTTACAGTATTTCACAAAGTGGATTTTTATTGCCAAGACAAATATTTCTAGGAATAGATAGTATTACACATTCTGAACTGACAACATAGAAATTAAATTTTAATTTTTTATTGATTACTTTTGGAATCTAAATATAACGAGACCATATAATGAAACCAATATATGGATTTTGGGTTCCCTATTGTAAATAATGTCCAAATCTGAGTAGTTTCCTAAACAAAGTGGAACCAACTTCAGTCCCTTGCAAGACAGTTTACTTATGTAATAATTAATTTTGGGAAAGTACATCATTAAAATTTTTTCTGAAAAGTTTTGCAAAAGCAGCTATATCCCAAAATCTGTACTTTGGAGCTGGTTGCCCATTGCATCCAATTAAGAACAAATGGACTAAATATCAAAATGAGCAGATTTTTTTTTTAGTTTTCAAAATAATTTAATCGTTTCGCGAATAAAGGGACATATACGTCCCGAAAGAATTTAAAAACATAATTTTGAGATAGAAATGCTCTTTGGGATAGTGTATTTCCCCTCAATCCTACCATGTTTAGAGGAGTTTTAGAGGATAGTGTATTTCCCCTCAATCCTACCATATTTAGAGGAGTTTTTATTTACAGAGCATGATATATCTAGCATAGTTTACTGCATTGCGGTTTTTTCAGTGTTGCATCAGCTTATTTGATAGGATTCGAATGTTCATGCTTTTATTTTTGGAAAATATCGTATAAGTACAATAACATTTTGATTGATTTATAAATCTAAATTTCAAAATTTTATTTTTTTTCACACAATTACTCAATGAAGACTACTGAAACGCATATGCTCCAGTGACCACGTCGGGAAGGACATATATATTCCGGTCCGAAACCAGGAGATTTTTTCCCCTAAAAATAAAACACCTTTGTTTTGGCATTATAGGGTGCTTTACTCGTAATTCATGACACCAAAATTATTTGAGACGTTGGAAAAAGAAACTCGTCGCGAAAAGTGTTAGAATAGAAAACCATTTAACAGTTTAAGAACATGAATGAAGACGCAGAAAATTTCTAAAGGTAACTGGAGATTTCCATTCTTTAATTTATTTTAAAAATAAAACATCACATTTTCACAGACAGAAAAGATTCAGGTCGCCATCGCCTGTTTGTATAAATATGGCAGGCATGACAAACGCAGCAAATGCTGTTTAACTTTCTCCAAGTCAAGTTCATCCCAAGTCATACTTCGCGAATCGAACAATCAACAGGCGGAAATCGAACATCTTGCCACATTCCATTTTCCCTCGCAGGTGTTCCTTCCCAGGCGCGTCTTCGTGAATTACTACGGAACGCAAGCAATAACGCGACGCTGTAACCGCCATGTATACAATATTCCATCTTCATTTTGCTTCCGAACTCCATCCAATCAAAATCGTCCCCCGAGTGCGGGGCCCTCACAAATGAAATTAGACGTTTTGGGCAAGTTTCAAAAGGAAGGCTGGGAATTCTTATTAACGGTTCTCAATTAAAAGCGAGGGGATGAAAGGGGTAATGTCCCAGTGTCCCGTTTTATGTCCCTTTGGTTCTTGTTGTCTGTCGGAGGACGGGCCACAGGTTTTGTATTAGCCTCTCTACGTGACTGGAAGACCGAGGTCTCGATCGCGGGGGTGGTAAAGGGATCGTCCAAATATTGCGAAAAACTCTGTGTGACTGAAATGGATGGTCTGAAGTGTTTCCAGATTAATTAAAGGATTGATGGGGAAAAGACGAGGACTAAATGTTGTAAGTGTTGCAAGTGCCAAAAGCTAAAATGTTCGGAAATCGGAAAAAAACTGTTCCAAAATGCCGTAGGAACGTCACACTATCGAGCTGTTTGTGCATTCTTTTGAGCTACTTAGGTACTACCAGGCACTTTTCACGTTTACCACATTATAAAACATTGCTTATTTTATATTTTAACGTGAAAAGCGGTGTTTGAATTTTTTTGGCATTTACATCGCTTACCACTTTGTCTTCATTTTTCCGTGTGTTATTTCAAAATTAAGATGAACAGTACACGGCATGCATATCCTTGATGATACATTATTAATTAAAGCAGCGTTTCTATATTTCTTCAAATCGTTTGGTTAGTTGATCCCGTGTTCCCTAACGGCGAATAATGAAAGCCAGAAATATCTTCAATACCTGCGACATTCGGTTGAGCAGAAGGATTGCAGCTTCTCCCCATAGCGAGACATCTGACAGCGGAAATCTTGTAGTAAGGTCTCGGTTTCGTGGGTTGGAGGATTTCAAGTTCGGAACTCAATTCCACCAAAAAATGCGCCATGTATATGGCTCTGGCGCACGTTAAATTTAACTTCGTGTGCCAAATGTGTCCCTCCTTTGGTGTGGGTGTTTGGAGAAAGGGTTCCCGTTCAGATGTCGTCCTCGTCGTCTAACCGTGGTTTAAAATTGCGAGGTCCGTCCGAAAATATCCCTCGAGTTTCAAAACTGGACGTTAATATAACTGAATTAAGCTAGGCAGTAGAAGCCGTCCTCAAAATTCGACCTCACACACAACACCCAAGTTTTATCCGGGAATCGAACCCGGCTCTATGACATGGCAACGCTGTGTGTTAACCACCTTACCAACAGGATGGCCGTTTTTCCCAGTTTCAACCACTTTTTGAAGCAAAAATTTTCTTTACAAAAATGTTCATTACATCCATTTGTAGGCTGCAAATGAATGTAAAACAAGGGGACGAAACATTAATTAATAATAAATAAACTGAAATTTAATTTAATTTGGTGACTCGTTAAATGTAAAAGTTTTAAATCCTGGATGATTCTTTTAATTGTTTGGACTTATCAGCTCTGAAAAATCTGACAGAAATGTGTGATTTTATTATCCTAATGTTCACGGTGATTCATTGGTTTTGAACGAATCTAATGGAACGAAAGATTGCTGGTTCGCGTTCCTCCCATCTATACCATCTACAGTTCTCGAGTCATTTGAGGACTAGACATAATTCATGTAGGGTCTGATGTCTTCAGTTCAGCAGGTAGTTTTGGGAACCCTATGAGTGAAACTGACTCCGTATATGAGTAGAGCTGTAACAGAAAAAAGATACCCAAGAGTGATCGGTAATATAAGAGTCACTCCAGAATTGCACAAATGTACACAGAATATGGAAACCAGGACCAAAGAAATACCCGTTTTATGGGTTATATTACTGACAATAATATGCGCAAAGTATCTTTTTGTACAAAATCAATGTTGTGCTTCAACTTTGTAACTGTCTTTTTTCCTGTATCTCTTACTATTTTTCGAGTGATTGGCGCAGCATAGCCTACAGACAGGCTCTTGTGAAACATAACAAACCAAATCAAATCTAATGTTTTCGAAATAAAAATGTTTATTTTAAATTTTGTTGCCACTTTGCTCTGTGAGTAGTATTTATAAGTAGCACATAGGCACTTTGGTAAATTTGGAACCACTTTTAAGACTATAGATGTTGCCGTTCCGAAGTAAAAGGGGACGGGAGCCTTAGGACTTAACTGGGCACCCAATACATTTTGGTGACCCATGTGACTATTAGGATGGCGCTTTTGGAAAACATAAAAATTTAAATTAAAATAAAGCGTTACATAGATGTTACGTGCATAGAACAATGTTTCATGGTCTAGCAGGCATCAAGCAATCGATTCACTTCATATTGAATCCAGCTTTAAACCTTTTTTAGTTTCTTATATACAAAATAAACAAAGAGGGAGTTTTATAATCGTCAAAAAAATTCGACCTCGAGATTTTGATGAATCTCTAAAGTTTAGATGCCCCTTAGCCTGAAAAAACTAGTTATGGAATTATGTCTGTCTATTCTGTGAACAAGATAATTCGAAAACGGTACTAGCTCAGTGGCGTAGAGTGGGTGAGTGGCACCCATGCCATAATATGATTTTTCCGCCCCCTCTATGAACATAAGTATGCTGTTTTTTATTGCCCCTCATCGTTTTTGACTTTAAAACGCGACATAAACGAATTAACGTTTTATCTCCTTGGAAAGTGGCGTAGCGAGAAAAAGTGGCGCCCGGAAAATAATATGATTAATTTTTTTCCCCAGTCGTCGTCAGTAACTTAACAAGTGGGAATGGTGCCAGGGGTATGGTATTATTTTTAACCCCCCCCCTCATCATATTTACCTTTAAAAGTGGCATAAATTCAGCAATATTTTCAGCATCCATACTCCCCTTGCCCCAGTCGCTACGCCAATGAACGAGCCCGACGCATGAAATTCTGTATGCTGTCTTTTACCTAAAATTGTAAATCTTTTTCGAAATTTCGACGATACCTTTTAACCCTTTCTTGGGCGGTGTCGCACGTTATACGTTCGGCTTTTTGTGCCCGTACGTTTGGCATCGCATGTCATGCGACGAAAAGAAAAATTACATCGTTGAAAATTAATTCGTCGCTACTTACGCGTCTCGTTATATTCCGGGATTATTTTTTTGTATTTCTGAATAAGCAATAAAATAATCGGCAGTCAATGATTTCAAAGTAGCTTTTACGCTCTGGTGGTCAAGAAAGATTGTAAAGATATTTTCATGGTAAGGTTGTAAACCATTTTAAAAACCATTTTTTACGTATAATTAATAATTCTTTTCATGCAGATATCTTTCATATATACCTTAAAGCAATAGATTTGAAAATATATTATAAGAGAGTATTTTGCTTTAATATAAAAGTTGGGTGCATTGCAGGGAAAACTGGAGATCAGTGAACGTGATCTCATGTGTATGACCACCAGTAGGTCAAGCAAAAACTGCTTACTGACAAAAATATTTTGCATTTTCGAATTCAGGATAGAACATATATTAATTTTCAGCAATAAAAAAAAATTAATTTTTGGGGTCGAAAAAAAATCCGACCAAGGAAGGGTTTACGGGAAGTTTCTCTGTCCGTTCACGTACATGTGATCCCAGTAACTCAAAACCATTACGAGCTATATAGATAAAATTTGCCACATGGTTTTTATCCACAGTATTGTAGATCTGTGTGAAATTTTCACCAAATCCGCCAACTGACTGTCTCTCGGTCTGTCTTTTCTTGTGTATATGTGAACGCGATACCAGTGGCGGCTCGTGAGCTCAGAAACGAGGAGGGCTGCAAGATAATATTTATCAAGAGAATACATTTTTAAAAAGCTACTTTATCTTTCAGTAGGCCAAATTTTTTAATTCCAAAACCAGATACGAAAGTTCCTTCTTTTCAAACAAATTAAATAACCAGTATATGACATTTACTACTAGTTTTCCTAACAGAAAGTTAAGTGAATGTAGATGTGACGATCCTGCTGACGGAAAAAAAATCAGAGCTCCACATACACACTTCCCTCCTTGCCCACTTCACTCGTTAACACTCTTCCAAAAATGAATATCTTCTTCAAAAGAAATCTAGCCTTCTATCAAGAGAAAGCGAATAATCAATCTACCAGAGGTGTTTCTGTCGACCCAACGCAAATCGAAACCAAAACCCATAAACAGCCAAAGAGATTGCAACTTGTGTGAGAGCGAGGAAAAAAGAAAAATATATTGAAAAGAGCATCTTTTTGTCGTTCAGTTAGCTCCGTGCCAGCCAGAGCTGTGTTGCCTTACAGCCCATAGCCTGTTTAAGGTAAAGGCAGAAAGGGTTGCTTTTTCTCTCCGGATTTTCTGAGCAGCGAACGGATGTCCGGAGGGGAGGCAGATTTCTTTGCAGCTCAGACCTGCTTCTCTCTTCACTTCGTTTCATTTTATGCCTTTTTTCAATTTTTTATTAATTTTTTTTGCATTTTCGTAAGTCATAGAACTCTGAGAGTGGAAAATCAAGCAAATAAGATTAAAAACGTTAAATACAAGTTTAAAAAATAATTTCAGGCGGTGCTGCAGCTCTAATGGACGAGCCGCCACTGCGCGATACCTCAAAAATGCAATTATCTAGATAAATAAAATATGGTATGCGATTTGGACACCAAAATTGGAGATCGGAATCGAATTTTGGAGAACATTGGTGAAAAGGTAAAGGTGCTAAAAGACCTACTCGATTCTCTTCACTAAACAAAGAGAAGATCAATTGCACTATGTCACAAAATGTCCATTAATCCTTTCCTGGAATTTCCAAACTCCTATGGTACAAAATAAACTATAATGGTTAAAAAACATTCACACAAATAACTTTTCAAGAATGTCTGCATGTGTGACGAGAACGATCTCATTGTAGAGGAACATCATTGAGCACGTATTCACTTAGACTGACACACAAATCCAGCAACTTTTAGCTTTTCTTTTAATATTTATCTTTTTTTATTTAGATTATTTTCTTCATTTCGCTTCGTTTTCCGTGTTGTTCTTATGTTTGTTCTTGTCCAGTGTATGTTGCTTTTTTCAATATTGTTTGTTTTTGTCTTATTATATGTATTTTCCTTTAAGGGGAGTCGGTAGCCTATATACTCTCAAAAATTCGATTTTTTGATTTTTATATATTTGAAAACTCCACTTCAAGACCTTCCTAACGATATTAGTCTTTTGCTTGTCTTCATATTTGAAGTAAGTTAAAATACTCTTTAGAAAAAATGTGGACAGATTAATGTAACACAAAATTTTTACGTTCAACTTAAATTATCTTAAAAGGGTATTTTTGAAACTGCGTGGACCTTTTTCCTTAAAATATACTTTATATATGCTCTTGAACTTTTTATCACCTTTTCTATACGTATAAATGTATATATTGATGTGAAATTTTTTCTGATATTCCAAAAATAATTCTTAATAGTGTTAATCTCATGTTAGAAAACGGCAATTTTTGAAAAATTCATAGTGTGATTCAGTTACAATTTTAAAAAACCAAGCTATATTTATGTAAGATTTTCATTTCAGTATAGAGATAAATGTCTACTTAAAATATATAAAAAATTTCAAGCATGTGTCTGTAATAGATTGGGAGCAAAGGTACATAGAAAATGGTCAATTTAACATTGGCGGTATAGGGGGTACTGAATCCCCTTAAAACAATAAAATTCACTTCCATCCATACCAGCCGAAAAGGAGCCAAATAGGTCTCTCTAAATACGGGGATGCAGATGACGTAATGCAATGTAATATATTATGAAACTAAAGACAAAACGCGCCGTATTGTAAAAGTTTTTGTGAAAATCAAAGGATAGCATTCCCGCTGTTTTTTAGAAGCCGTGTCTCTTTCTGTTAGTATTTTTAAAATTTTTTAAGCCTGTTGAAACATTTACTAAATAACCTAAGAAAAAAATCTTTACACTTTTATTCAAAAAAATTCAAGTACGAAACTTAACCCTTTCGTCCCTACCATACCATCCCCTCGAACCACGACTCGTTCTTCCATTCCCTTGGAGAGGGAGTGGTCCGAAAAGGATTGAGCAAACGATATCGCTGATTGTTGCAGACGACGAAAAGTGAATTAGCCCAATCTCCTGGGCCTCAACCTGAACCCGCAGTCCCCTGTGATTGTGAATGCAAATAACCCTTTGAACACAGACAGGCTTTTGAGCCGCGACTTGCAATTGGCCAATTTAATTAAGAAGAGGAACCGCCGTGCCACAAACAATTTTCTCTCTTGGGGAGGGGGAGGACGAGCCAGGAGATGAGCCACTGATCGTCGATGGCTGGATTTTTATGCTATCTTCTTTCTCACTTTGCCTGATTGCAATTACTGAATTTCTTAAGGATGATATGCAGGAACTGTAATTGTTTTTATGGGCCTGTTTTTGCCAAACAGATTGCCTATCGTTAACTCTTTGGCTGAAAATGGATCGTAATTGTTATTGCTACAAATTGTGGCAGGAAATTTTAAAGTAGTATTCATTTTGTTTTATAACAATTTCGCAAAACATTTGCCGCTTGTTGTTGCATTTAATTGTTGAAAGAATTACATTAATTTTTCAAAGAAATGTAGCCACTTTTTAC
Source organism: Araneus ventricosus (assembly GCA_013235015.1). Taxonomy (NCBI): domain Eukaryota; kingdom Metazoa; phylum Arthropoda; class Arachnida; order Araneae; family Araneidae; genus Araneus; species Araneus ventricosus. The sequence continues at coordinate 14,109 of BGPR01011745.1, read as the reverse complement.
CGTTATTTAAAAGTTTTAATTTCTGTTGTTCTAAGTTTGAAAACTTGACCTGATGATTGTCATTAGTTATGTTTGAAGAATGTTATAATAACAGCTTATTATAAAAGTTTTATTTAAGAATTTATTTTGCTCCGAGTGAGAATGTTTTTCTACACTAATTCTTAATCAACAGTTTGATTATGCTTTCGAAGCTAAGACCAGCTGTGGTAATTGCGACCTTAATATTTAAATCTCTGTTATACCTGTATGCTTTTTATAACTTTTCGTTGTACGAACTCTTCAATATTATATACAGTTAAAATTCAATTATACGTTTCTTAGATGCAGTTTGACATAATTAAAGAAAGAAATACAAGAGGCTGAGAGAATAACACCGAAAGGCTATCTATAATCAGCTTTTAATTAATTTATGTGAAAGACTATTAATTGCACTAGGAGATTTGTGCCCGTCTAAGAGGGACTTTTATCTTGCCAGTAATATCTCAGATTTGATTGTCACAGATTTACTAACGAAAGTTTTTGAAGAAAATCTCATGTAGATTGCTAGAATGTTTAAGAAATAAAAAAAGCATGAAAAAGAGAACTGATTGAATAAACTGACAGTGCTATGTTTCAACTTGACTTTCACAAAAACATAGAGATTGATCTACAATATCTTGACATTGTTGCGGATGAATACGTTCACAGTATTCTGAAAAAAAATTCAAGACGTTTCTGCCCTTTTTCTTGAGATTCTCCTTCTCTTCTTCTACGATGGTATTCATTATCTGCAGCACGCATCCTGTTTAATGTCTCTTCGCCCTCCATCGCGCAAATCTCTCTCTTGCTAACCTTCGTTTTCTTGCAGTAGGATCTTCTCTATCCATTTTGTTTGCCAACAATACTTGAACGCTTCCTCTTTCAAAGATAAGGGAAATTCACTTCCCCCTTCGAAAACCGCGGCGAATTCTAAGAAATCTTTGTTCCCCCGCTCCGACTTCTAAGAAAAGAAATCTTCCCTTTTGGGCGAGCCACTTTTGGTACGTAGCCCCGCCCACTTCCCTGAGCTTTAGCGATTTCGGACGATGATTATATTATAGATTCGAATCACGGAATATGACAAGCTTAAAATATATTTTTATCCAGATGTGGGTGGACAAAATTTTCAAAACTGCATTCCATTTAGAAATATTTGGCGTGATCCTAAATTTGAAAATAAAAAGGGAAAGAAATTGAATCAACAAACTGAAGAAGGGAACAGACGCCAACAAATCGAACAAACAACATACAATGTGCGTGCTTTATCATATAGAGCAGTGGAGGCGAACCTATGACCCTTGGGTCAGACATTGACCCACGAAGACTTTTTAAATGACCCATGCGATTTTTATAAACTTATTTTTTATGCCATAAAAGAGAGAACTGTCAATCAAAAATATAAAAATTTAAAGTACAAATATCTAATGTCGAATTTATATATAAAAAAATATTTCTAAGTGGACGTTGGAGGACTGATTTTCTGTCGTATCATTCATTCGCTATACATGTCAGTCGATCATAAACTTGGAGCGCATATTCCTTACATTGTAGAACGGGGATGTACCAGCTCACTATTATTCCAAATTATTAGTATATTTGTATTTATTAGTATTAGTAATTATTAGTACTCCTCTTTCCAAATGACGCCACTGACTCAGTGACCCACAGGTTAGTGTTAAAAAAGATAGACGGGAGGCTGTCTCTGAGAAACGGCAGCTAGGAGTGACGGGCGTAGACTTAGTTACCTTACTCAGCTGTGAATTTCTGTGACTAAAGTAGCTCTATGTGACTATTAACTATATAGTCTATAGTGAATATTAGTCTAGTGTGACTATGTGACTTCGTTAATTCTACGTTATTTTCCCCAACTTTGAAACTAGACTGTGACTAAACCGTAATTACAAATTCTAAAATTATTTTTGCAATCTTCAATGTCTACCTTTCTCCATTAAATGAAACTAAAACCAACTCTCTATGTTATTTGGTTGTGGCACTATAAGCGTTTCACTTTATCGAGAAAAACGTCATAATTGTTTCCTTTCCCGACACACCATTAGACCACTATGGAGAGACGCAAGTCTACATCAAAAAATGAATATCGAAAATAACGGTGTACATGAATGTACTATGTATTAGACGTCAAGAATGTAGATACTATTTATTACCTTTAACTTTATATTTCTCTTAATATGACATAAAAATAGAAAAAAATATAAAAAAAAATTGCACGTAACAAATTTCAGGTTCTCGCTAGCATTTTTTTTGAGCTAACAAGAATTTTGGTACACATATTTTTTTTTTGCAAAGTCGATAACATGATGTACAATAAATTTAAAAATCCTCTACAATGGACTCCTTTACTTTTGTATCTAAAATGATTTCACTATACTTTGCTAATTGTAATATAATACAGTATAATATTCTTTCACATATATAAAGTAATGAAAGAACTAAATAACTAAATCTGTTGTAATTACTATGATATTAGACGTCAGCATGCAGCTACCTATTTTATCACTGATAATATAGGTA